>CM032399.1:4547965-4595167 GCA_019049475.1 Eueides isabella | reverse complement strand
GGTATCAGTACAAATTGCGTGAATATGGTTCCAAGACACATAAAAACATTAGTTGTTGTGATCTCTGGAGGCCTATGTACATTTCGAGAATGTTATTTTGACATTAAATTGGAAATACACGTGTAATACAATTTACTAGGAGTAACGGGAACATCATTTCATTAATAATTTATAGAAATATATGAATTGTAAACAATTGTTCACAAGTTGTGCCCAACTAAAATCATAAATTATAAAGTGGGTTAACCAATCCTGCCAAACTCGTAAGTTTAACTAATCTCCCCATTTCTGTCCCCAATTACAAAACTTATATTTGTGACACGATAGTATTAAACATAATAAGTAATTTCAATAACATTTTGTTAAAGTGCTTTTATGAAGCCTTTGAACTCATTGTTTCAATTTATCACATCGTATTTTATTTAAACAAAAACATTACTATTGCTTAGACTGAAAATATATATGGCAATTGGGTAACAAACACAACATGTTATAATACTTGAATATAAATTAAGCCATTTTCTGTTTCACGTCTAGGCCCTGGGTGACTGAGAATAGTAGATGCGTTAAGAAATTTATACACATTTATTGTTCACACTCATATACATACACTTTATGCAGCACTGCAGGTGAAAAGCAAGCTCTCTCAATACTTTATACCGAAAATTTTTTACAGAACTCTACAGCGTTTATTAATCGTCCAGTCCGCTGTGACATTAGTGACTCGGTAAAATTAACAAACTTAGCCCGCCATACCTTAACAATTTTAAAAATCACCAAGATATACATATATATCCATATCTCTGAAATAGCCGCCAAAATCGCGTCATTGAAAGGGTCATAATAAAGCACATGTTATAATAATGAGCAACAGACGTCATTTTTCCTAAAATAACAAATGCCGCTTTGAATACTGTCGGAGTCGGATGCCAAAAACTTAAAATTGCAAGAGTGTGTTTACGCTCGTTTATGGAGATCTCGGAGCTTGTTCCCTCGAGTACCATTACGCCACCCGCAGCCGAGACACAAGCTTTTAAACTAAACCACGCCTAAATTATACGAAAAATATTAACAAATAAATAAGCTTCCTAACCTAGTAGTAATATTATTTACATATTTTTCAGTTAGTAAAATGTTTTTATTCACAGTTGAAGTTGAAAAGCATACTTGATGACATAATTAGTGTACAATACTTAATTAACGTATAGAACTATGTTGTATTGTTTTTTTTTTCAATATCACGCTGTAATCCCGCACATGGCAGGGTAGTACAGGAAATTTACTTAATAAAAAAGAAAAGAAGAAATTTACAAGGTAACAAGGCAAAGCGCGGCGTTGAGTTCCACTACTCAACACGCGTACGCAATGCCTTAAATTCGGGCAAAAGTGAACAGAACAGCAGAAAAGGCAATGATTTATTAATTTAAGCTGACATAGACCACGTCTCAATTTGTCCATATCAAATTGCTGTTGTTCAATTAATCTTAGGCAAATTTTAACGGCATCCAGCGTAGTGTACAACTTTAAATTGGTTGTCAACTGTGTTCGATCAATCACAGGAGTGGCGAACCATGTCAAAGCGATGGAACCTTTAGCGTTCAAGCGTCCTCAAAAAATCGTAGCATCATTCTTATGAAGTTTCGCTAATTACAAACGAAAATATATTGCCTGTACTGTAATTAGAGTGTAAAAGACTTTGAGGCTTTATGCGGACGTAACCGTTGCGCTGTACACAAAGAGTAAGCAATTATGTTCCCTATCTAGACCTTATTAACTGTTTCGAATATATTATTCGATATTTCTTGTTTGTTTGCTATTAGTATAAGAATAATATGTTGCTTATATTAAGGTGATGTAAATATTTCTTTATTTTTTATTAGCACAAATAATAGATTAAATTGAATAGTTATGCATGTTCGTCCTGATAACTAGGGAACGTATGATATAGTGAAGTACTATCTATATACTACCGACTCGGTCGCAACTTCGTCCGTTTTAAACATTTTGATTATTATTTAATTCACTGATTTGCGCTCCTATTGTAATAATTATGTATTTGCAGTGCCCTTATATATAGAACGTCGGTTGTACCGACCCATTATTACAATATTTTTAATTGCAAATAAAATATAAACCATTAAAAATATAATATGACACGTTAAAAAATATTTATTACTTGATTTTATATTTACTATCAAATCATCGACGCTGTGTTTATGGCTAGACCATGTATATAAAGTTAGGTAAATACTTGGTCTATATTTTTGAATTCGGAATCTATAATTTTTATTACGATTGTTAATAGAGATTTATTATTTACGCACCATATATTGTTGCGAAAAAAAGATAGCAAAAAAAATGTATATATTATTGTAACTTGTAAAATATTTGTGATATTTTGAGCTTGTCGTAGCGCATAGGCACAAGGATGTGACTGTAAGAATCATGACAGGTTGTTGAGTTCGATCTCTTGATGTTAATGTGTAAAGGAATACACGCCATATTTTTGTGTAAAAGGTATCAAAACATTGCACAAATGTGTTAAGATATATGAGATCTTAATATGGTAGTTAAGCCTCTTAGCAACACTATGTTCAATAAACAAAAATGGTCCTTTCAGCAAGACTCGGCGCTTGGTCATGAAGCACGATTCACACCATTTTGGTTATAAAAATCTACTGGATAAAGATTTATTTACGGTCCGTTAAAGGTTTATTTATACAATTGGCAGTAAAGACCTTTTATCAGAATATTAAAAATAAAAGTATTTTTCTATGAAAATGCCAGTTTATGTGACCTCAACTCGCTTTTAAAACTAAAATACCACTGCCTACTAAAGGCTACGATGCGCAGTAACTGTAGTTAACCTTTTATTTTTTTCACTTATGGAAAATGGAGTAAAACTAAATTACAAGTATAAAAGACATTTATATTTATAGCTCACGGTTGACTTTCCATGTTTCTAAAATACAAATAGACTTAACAAACTTGAAGTACTTGAAGACTTTAACTAATAGAAAATTGATGTAGAAACTTTATTTCTAAATGTCTTCCAGAATAATTTTCTTAGACTGTTCTTATCTCTATCAAGCGGAGAATCCACTTGCGATCCGTTGAAATATCTTGGCTGTTCCTTGAATAGATCCATATCTATATTTTTTACATATAATTTTAATTCCTTGAAACTTTATTTATATTTGTATAGAGAAATATGCCATGTATATATGTTATGTATTTATAACGTGTAGTATATCATTATTTAACTTTAAAAAACATATAAACTATAATTAGATGTTACACTTTCACTTTTAATTTGCAATTTCATATTATCTACAATATAATTCTATTACGTTATATAATTACTCATTGTAACAAATTATATAAGCAGTTTTAGAAAGAATAAAAAATTGTTTAAAGCGGTTTTAATCAACATCAATGTTTATCGCAATGTCCTATTAACACAACAGTCTATTTTCTACTATCAGTTACCTGGAATTAGTTGATTGTAATCAAAAGATAGATGATTTTTCGGGATAATCTATATTTTGAATTCAATAGACATTTGAGGCTACCATGGTGGAATAAGACCGTGCGTGACAGTAAACGTGATAGCTGTTAGCTTGATTCCGACTTGGGAGTATGATTATATTTTGAAATAATACATATACGTTTAAATACATCGCAGCTTTTAGTCACTTCAGTCATATATATGTCTCGAAAATTGGGTGACTAGTGGGGAATAAAATATGTGAATGTTGAGTACTTTCTTTCTTTTCTGCTACGTGAGAAAAAAAATATGGAGCTGCTATTTTAATAGATGTTTCCTTTGGAGGCATGACATGTTCCTATAACTATAATATTTTTAGCTCTTTGAAAAGCTTCACTTTATACGAACAAAACCTTTCTTAACGGGTTTATTCTTAAAAAATTTTAAAAGAATTTCGTTCCCGTTTTTGTAAGTACAACTTCATTTCGTACTATTTCTTTTTTTTTGTTTTATTTTCTTTTTTAAAAACGATAATTTTATTGGTTCAGTGGTTACATGGAATTACAAACGTACGCTAATAGACATTTCCCTACATTTTTCGTTAAATTTAAGTAAGAATTGATCTGATGACGTCATATTTATTTTCTCTGAAAATATAAATTCTGATAATTGTTCCAGTAGTGTTTTAAGTATGCAAATAATAAAAAGGAGCATCATCACGTTCAAATGTATGTATTCAAATATATTTGATTAAGCAAATCGTTCTTATTTATATTATGGAAGACAGTATTAAATGAGCTACTTTTACATTTCAACTTTGTACAATATTTAAAGTTAATATTTACTTATTAACAATTTACATACTAATATGATAATGTCATATTATTGCTATTTGGAGTTATTAAAGAGTTATGCAACAGTATGATGACAAATAGTATGATTCTATACACAGATGCTAGTGATATTGAATACGATTTTTTATAATTTAATTATTTATACATAATTGATGAATCGACATATTTATAATTTACAAATGAAAATATTATTATGTATAATTGAAATGACATTAACATACTTCTTCTAATACTTTTCATATAATAAAATAGAAGTTATAGAATAGCAAATAAATGATTCCAAATAGTGTTGCCAGTGCTTTTTAATAATGTCTTCAGAATTAGGCGGCAAGTGGGAAATAAAAATGCAGTAATGTTTTCCTACTAAAAACGCAGTGTCTTAACATTAGGATTCCAAATTCCCCTCTGCCTACTTTGGGATATGCGCGACACAGCTTGATGGATGAAAACATTACCTAAATATGAATATGAAAATTGGAAGCCGAGTTCTACACTAAGATCTTACTCTTTAGTATCTACTCAGTAAATAAAAATATTGGAAAAATAATGTATGGAAATAAAAATAAATAAAATTCAATTCCTAATATATACTAATAGAACAATTGTAGATTTAATCTAATTGTTGCATCGTATTGGCTAAATAGTATACATTGTAAGCACAGTCACCGTTCGTAGTTAAACTTAATATAATTAAACGAAAATAAAGTCCAGCGAAAATATTTTAGCAGTCTCAGAATAAACGTCTACGTTCGCGTGAATGTGTTACGCTAGGCAGCGTACGAGACGATGAAGTCTCTAGTTTCAATTTCCTTCTAAGTATAATTGAATAAGATTGCAATAAAGTGTTCCTTATAATACTCTTAAATTTAGATATATTACCTTTATATCTATTGCCTGCTTGTTTAAATTATTTGACATTTGCTCGTTGTGGAATATTTTTATATTTCCTACATGGATGGATTCCTGGGTTTTATATTGTGATCAAGTATTTATTTTTGGCGAAATAATCCAGTTAATATTATTAACAGAATTATATTACTTATAGTTATCCACAAATACTTGATTACTCGGCTTTACCTAGTAATTTTATTTCCTCTTATTTCACACAAAGTAGGCCTAGTTTAATTGGTTTCTTTGAATGTCACCCACATATATTTATAATGTCTATTTTATAGGTTGGCGTAGAGTATCAAATGGAAGTGCGTAGGTGAGGGCGCAAGGCGGGCGTCGCGCCCTGCCTGCGCCCGCCCATGGCAGCGATATTTTGCGTCAGGTAATTAGTTAATAGAGTGTTTGGTTTCATCTTGTGAAATAGCTGTAATTGCTAAAAGTTCTGTGTTTTGGGAATTATACAAAAGTGAACTATATTAATGTCGATATTATGATTAAAGCTACGGTGTTAAGTTCCACCATTTAAGACGCCTGCCTCGAAATATGAGTGGAGAGAGGGGAAACTAGTTTATATTAAAGCTACTTGTACCTACCCTGCCTTAAATTGTAAAAAAAAAATCTTTGTGGTTTGACTTGTGTATTTGCGATTGTTGCATGGTACGCAAGTAACTACATTTATATTTGTTTTTTTAGCAGCACTCTGCATCCAGAACATGACAGGGTAGACGGAGGGAACTTGGGAACCGAGTTTTAAGACTCCATTTCCATTAAGATTTCTACGTTCAAAACTTTCCGCTGAATTCGGGAACTCTGTGTTGAGTGCGATTTCAACGTCATACAAGGCAACTTGTACTAGAAAGAAGAGAAGAAAATATGAAATATTTTATTTTATTTCCACTCGAAAGAAAATCATACGCTTGTGTCCATTTGCCACAATATGCTTCAACTCAAATTTTGTACCTATAATATGATAGACATATATAATCCCTACAAAAGCAGGAAATATTTGAAAAAAAAAGCTGTAAAATTATGAATTTAATTTCAATACTTACAACCTCTTTAAATTACCATATTTTTATTGATTATAATGAAAGTAAAGACCGAATGAAATTCTTAACTAGCTATTATAATGAAAATTAAAATTATTATAAGCAAAATGTTACGTACCTAAATATTAACGAATGACTTGTATGCTTTACATTGTGTGGGGAAATAAATTATTATTATTATTATTATTAATTATATAATATGTAATCATTAGTATTTGCTTTATGTAGCTTGCGATTTTGTTATTCTTCCTCCTTAACAGAACATATAGACGGTAGGAATAGTGTATATCGCTTGAATAAAAAATGTACGTTAATGTTCTGTGGTTACCGACCTTCCGTTTGTTTGTTCATACAAATTTCATGATGACAATATACTGTCTTTGTTACGAGATGCACACATAAAACGAACATCTTATTCTTGAATTGTGTACCTGAAAGTACTACATGACATTTAACGGTTTATTATGTTTGTCTATTTAACTTTATAAGATAAAGTAGGAAATGCGTAAGGTCGTGGAAATAAGTAAATATTTTTCGCACGTGTTAACTCAACGTTTATAAATCTATGCTTATTCGAATTAATTATAACCTAAACTTGTATATGAGTGTAGAAAACGATCGACTATGTGCACGATTTCTGTACACATATACTAATATTAAAATCTCTCTTTTTTGGATAGGGTAATCTTTTTATCGAGAACGGCTACTTCATATGGATCTTTATGATTAAAAAAGAGTCAGCGCATAGACGATGTCATGTGTCATAAATATCTTTAGGTTAATTTTAGTCGATTAAATCGTAGTAAGGAGCTGCAATAAAAGTAAAAAAAAATATTACATTAGATTACCAGTGTGAAAATTCTAATATTGAAAATGTCTTTCGCGTAGGTATAGTATAATATCAGATGTGCATGGAAGTGCACCTGCTAAATCGCGTTTACACAACTGATTTCAAATAAAATATAATGGCAAACATTTTCCTATTCAAATTACTATTAGGCATATTTTTTATATTTTATACCAACTATTCAGGTTATCGTGGCGTAGGGTCACAAGCGTGCGACTATAAACGCGTCGTTTGTGGGTTCAATTTCCCATCGGGGAATGAACGAAAGATTTAATATTTTCATTTAGCTCGTTCTGGAAACTAGTTCTGTCACTTATCACGCAATACCTTGAGAATTTGGTGGAAAGTGGTAGCGCAAGGGTTTTAATAGAAAAATATCTTAACATCAGGTTCCCAGGTTCCCTTTGCCTACTTTGTGTTTCTGTTCCTGTGTTCGGTATTCAGACTGAAGTCAGATAAATAACAAATAACTTTTAATCAGCCGCTTACGTTGTATCCCGTACGTGGCAGGCATTTGCTTCATGAGTAGCGGAACTCACCGCTGCATTTATTTTTGTTAAAAAGAGAAATGAAAATATTTCATATTTCATTTCCTCCAGTGGGGATCGAACCCACAACCTGTTGCGATGTTGGGCCGTCAAGCTTTCACCTGGAATGACCTTACAGTTAGTAACCCTGCCCATATGACACCGTCTGGTCAACAAGTAATCAATTTGCGTTAAGTGGGACCCACTTTTATACGTGATAAGGTGCTGAGGATTCTTTTGGAAGAATGTGTTCACAACGGCCAGATCAGACGCAATACAGGTTCTTAGAATATTTTCGCCCTCTGTATTGCGAAGACCGTGTCCAAAACCACCGTGAACACGTTCATACGTGTCTGCAGCCTTACCGACGTGGCCGTTTAAGTCTCCTCCAACTAGAATTACTTCGGTAGACGGTATAGCAAGTAGAACCTCTTCATACTGCTCCCAAAATGACTCCTTTTCGGCCGTGCTACAGCCCGCCTGGGGGGCGTAGGCACTGATTAAGTTTGTGGTAACTCCCTCAATCAGTACCTTTACCCGCATCAAGCGATCGCAGCGACGGTCAACTTCGAGGAGTCCATTCTGAAGCTCTTCAGAAATCACTACCGCCAACACCGTTTTTACCAGAAGGTGACCCAGTGTATATAAGCCGGTAACCCTGTCCGATGTTACGGGACTTATTGCCCTTCCAGCGAGTTTCCTGGAGGAAAGCGCACTGGACCCGACGTCTCGTGAGTACATCTGCGAGTTCTCTGCATCGTCCGGTAAGAGAGCCAATATTCCACGTTGCAAAGCGGAGTTTTCGTCTGGGTACTCGCGTCTTTAGCCGTGCCCGTACTTGACACGGTAGCCCTGGCCCACTTGTCGCAGGTGTAGGGCGATGTGCCTGCGCGTCGTTTAGCGGCGACGCCCTAGCCGTATCGTACACTTGCGCCCTTGCGCCAAAACATGCGTAATGATTTTTTGGTAAACATATTTGACATTAACTTTAACAAGACCAAAGTAGCTATTTCTCTATTAATTACATCTACAACTTTTCTAGAGAAGTAGTGAAACTTTCTGAATGTTAGTAAAGTAAAAATATAAACAGACAAACTTTTAAAACTTTATTACTTTTAGTTGCAATTCTGTTTGTTTAGTTAAACTGACTGAAGTTATATTTACATTTACAGATTCGAGTACAAAATTATTTTATCTTTTAATACTTATTACTAAACAATCAAGTCTGTTATGTTATTGAAAAACATTGTATTTATATATTCAACGTAAATTATGTGTCGGCTTTTAATATATTATTGAATTTCATGTTTTCACTCCACATATAAATAATGGGAACTTATTGTTAAGATTATAAGAATGGAACGGACTTAAGTTTTGGAACTCCATTCCGCGTTTTATCTTGTTTGTTTTTCCCCCGAGTGGACATCGAATCCATGATTATTTAGACACTGTGCCACTTTTTCATAAAAACCTCTATTTTCATTAAAAATAATAAAATAAAAAAATTAAATAAACATTTAAATACCTAACCTTTTATATTTCCTTTACCTTTTTCCTATTACCATGGTTTTGTTGTTATATTTGTTTGTATGCATGTTCCAAAATTGAAACGGTATATTTTACTTGGTACATACATATATTAATAAATTTAAAAGTAATTTTAATATTAAATCATACCATTATGTAACAGATCTGTGGTGTGCTGGGTGATCACAGTATTGACGTGGGTGATCATCTGCGAAGCCAGCAGCCAGGCACTCACGCCGACTATCGTGCCCGCCTGCCCACCACAGTGTATATGTCTATCACAATCACAGGTAATATAATTAATTTATTATAGTAATAACAATAAATATTATAATGTTTGTATTATTGACTGTAGATTTGGAATAAGTTATGTAATATTTGCTTTATTTTAATAAAAATAATAGATTGATTTATTACTTTGACATAATTAAGTCAAAGTAATAAATCAATAGGCTTTATGAATTGCGAAAAATATAGGTTTGATTAATAGGTTTTAGTTATAAGTTGAATTTATCCAATTAAAACATAAGTTATATATAAAAAAAACAAATCATTTTTCTCATGCAGTCTATGTACATTCTTGACGAAAAAAAAATGTCCAAGCAAATTTAGTCTCAGATAAATAAAAAAATATATTGTCTGTGGTTGTAATTTATTTACTATATTATTACGAAATTCGTAAGAAACTGTATGTGAAATCCCTCAGTAGTGTTAATAAGTATTAATAATGTTAATATTCTATTTTTCATTTACGAATTTTAATTGGTTTATTCCCAGTGCTATGAATATAGTTTGCCAAAATAATAACTGAATTATTTAACCTAATTAAGATAAATTTGGAATTGTCATCAAATATTTAGTTTATTAACAGTCATACTTAAGATATAAATGTTTGTTTTTTTATCCTTAAACACTTTTTGAGTAAAAGTCACTATTTTTTTAATTTTTATAAGTATAAAGAAGCACATTTTTTATTTTTAAGAATTTTATTGGTTACTTCCATTAGAAGTCAATCATATCTTTAATTATACTTCTAACAAATTAGAGTGTCTTGAAAGTCATGGGATCCAAATGCCACTAAAATCTTAATATCAATTTCTTAAAATTAAAGTTATGAATTTAATTATTTTTTATGCTTAAACAGACTTTTATATATAAATAGAAATTTAGACAAATAAAAATACATTAAAAATATAAACAGAATCTTTTAAACCCCTGAACGAGCATAGAGATTTCATAGTTGTAATTAATAATGTGACATTAATAAAAGTTTTAATATATTTACAGTTATTTTTCCAAACGAATTTATTAAAGGCCCAATTTAATAAACCTCAATATATGTACGTACATACGTCGCAGGCATATTGAATTGAACGGGATCCAGATAATATTATAAATGGTATAGCATTATAATACACAAATGAAATTGATATTGGTTATTTGTGAAGATTAAGTCTGGAACAATTCAATCAAAATATGGGTACGTGTGAGCGTCACGGGGATATTCGGGGGGAGGATTAATTTTATTGACAAAACAATGGCAATCGTCTATATTGTCACGCGGCAGTGGGCATCCATTTCATTTATTACATACAATTGTTACATTCGATGCCTTGTCCATTATGAGGGACAGTTAATTTCTGCTTATCGGTACGATGCGGTACCTCCGCGTGTTGTTTATCTAAGCTGATTTTCTAAATTACTTTCATTGTTCTCGGCATCTTAGGCTACATGTTCATGTGATATAATAAACATTTCTTCTGCTCAATAACAAAATATCTATTAATAATAATGAAATACACATTTGTTTGTTTTAGGTAGTATGCAACAGTGCTACATTACGAGGAGTTCCGTCGGCACTTAGCCCAAGTGTTATGCAGCTGTCATTGTCGCGTGCAGATTTGCGTATTCTCCGATCAGATGCCTTCGCCCATTTACGACAACTTCGACGACTGTCTTTAGATGCCTGTAATCTAACTCGTATTCGACCTTTTGCCTTCAGAGGTTTACCCCGTCTTAATGAATTATACATACAACATACACCTCTAGCCACTGTTGATGCGTTTGCTTTTGCAGCCCTCCAAAATATTTCATCGATAGTACTAACGCACAACAGAATTGCCCAAATTGAAGGCTACGCATTCGCAGGAACCAATTTTATAAAACTTATTTCCTTAAAAAACAATCCTATAAAACGAATCTTATCGCATGCATTTTCTGGACTTAACGATGTTACCCAGATTGAACTTCCGTCCGGTATACGATCTATTGAAGCGCAAGCATTTGCTGGTTTAGAAGGCGTCGGAATACTGGAACTTGCATATATGGATCTACCGGCACTTTTACCTGATACATTTTTTGGACTGACTCGTGTAGGTCGTTTGGCATTGAGAGAATCTGATTTAGGTGTTATAAAAGTTGGAGCTTTCGATGGCTTACGACGAGTCGAAACGTTAGAAATGTGTAACAACAAAATCGATGGGATCGAGGAGCTCTCTTTGATTCAGAATAACAGCGTCCATACATTTAAACTTACGGGGAATCATATGCTAGAAACTCCCGAAGCTGTGCTGTTGGAAGTAGAAAACATAGTGATACGAGGCAATCATTTGCCATGTGAGTGCGGTCGTGATCCTCTTACGAATCCATTAGCTTTAATGCCGGATTTTGCTGATGAAAATTTGTGTATATCGCCGCTTAAAGTCCGTGGGCGGAGTTTGGCGAGTGCAGCGGGTGCCGCATGCAAGGGGGACGCCGGCGGAAGTGCGAGAGCGCGCGCCGCTGCTGGCGCTAGCGCAGGGCGGGCGCCGGTTTCCCACCTCGCTTTTACTTTGTCGACATTCGCTTTTCTTGCCAACAGGTAACTGCCCCCAGTGTTCAATCTATTTCTGTAAATATTGTACCATAAGTGAGTGTAAATGCGGAATTTTACATTAAATGGGTCCGTTCATTTATAATTTGGACCATGAATAAATTTGCCTTTGAAAGTTGTGTTTTATTTTTCATTGAACATTTGATTCCTTAGATATATTTTATTGGATTTACATACATATCAATACGTTTTTAATGATCACCGGCTTTATTATTTAACAACAAAGTTAGTACATAACAATTACTTTGATAGTTTTGTACAAGAATAGCAATGAACGAATTTAAACGTAATAAATTTCAACTAGAACGAGATAAGACAACGTCCATAGAATTTAAATTTGTTTTATGTAAGTCTATTTTAGAGAATATTGCAACTGTTCCCAAAAAGTTTAAATTTGAATAAAATATCTTTGTCAGTATTTCTACAAATTTACTATACATAAAACAAATTAATATTAAAATTGTAAACTATTTTAAGGTGTTATTACAAGTTTCACCTACAATACTTAGTGGAATTATTTCGAAATTCATTCATAATATAGAAATCCAAAATTAATACACGTATTTTGTATCATATCTGCCATATTACTGGAGTAAAGTTATTTTAAACTAAATTATTCATTATGTATAAAACGAGTTTTCATTTTACCAAATTTGAATAGAATTTAAACTATATGATATGATAATAAGAACTTGTCCGCTGGTTGCTAACTGGTTCATGAAATAAGATTATATTCGCACTGTGCGATTTCATATGGAATCTGCGATATTGTTGAGTAAACAAAAGATAAAATCGTATAGATTAATTAATTAAATTTATACTGAATTCTGCTTATTTTAATAAGAATTCATATTTGACCTTAATAAATATTGTAAAAATTGCAACGTATGTACGTTACAATATGACATAAAAGTACCGAGAAAAGGACACAATATAACTAGTTCTTTATTCAATCAACTTCACACTGTAGTCCGCACATCGCAGAATAGGTAGTAGGAACTTGAAAACTTTTTCAATGATACGCTTTCGTTGCCCACTTTCCGCCATTTTTTTTGCATTCAAAAAATATACACATATTTATTTGAGTGATACATGTACATGTAAGTGTGTTGTGTATATGCGTATGTCTACACTAAAAGTTTATGTTATTATAAAATTTTCTGTCTCGTCATAATTTAATGTTGTAAGCCAAATATTAACTTTAATTTTACAGTTTCGTAAGCTTAGGAAGTAGATGTTAAGCTTTGCGTTAACTTTGTCATAAAGTGTAGGATATAAATAAAAATATTGTATATTTTAGGAGGCTAAGCGATGATGCTCAATTGTACATACCTTATCAAATCAACGTTTTAAAGTAACAATGTCAGGGTCGAAAAAGAAATACTTATGTTTTTAGTAAAATGGTGTGCGAAATAAACAGTTGCACAAATTTGGGCTCTCCCTATGGAACACCACCCCAAGCTGGTAATCAGTAATTCAAAATAGACTGAGAGAGATAACTCTTTTTAGGATTTCTAGAGATGCACTAGATCTAAGTCTTGTGAAAAGTTTTCTTAATCGGTACACTATTAAGTTTATATGTTCAGTCCACGTGAGATTTTCATTTAGAGTTACTCCGAGCTACTTTATTGTACGTGATCGACTAAGAGAGCAGCAATCGTAAAATTGATCTTGGTCTCTACTGTACTACTGTACTGACATTTGTGTACGATCATAGAAAAAGATGGACAAGAAAGCTGGAATTTGGGATAGAATTTGGTTTTTTTTTCAGTATTTAACGTTAAAATGTTAGACTAAAACCAATTATTTATAGTAATCAAAGCATTGCGTGTAGAGTGACCATAGCAAAGATATGAAAATATTAATTATTTCATTTTGACTGGGGATCAAAACCACAACCTTTAATTTAGTCACACGTGCCCCTGCATCATGTCAGGTGTCTAATTAATTATAAATGATAAGACTTCACGTTTGCATAGATACGAGTACATATTAACAATATAAAAGTACTAGATACATTTCTATATATATCTACATATATCTTCAATATACAGTTGTGGATCCACGAGACACACATACACATTAACTAAAAAAAAATTTTTGAAAACTGTTGTTACTTAATACATTAAATATTATCAACATTAAAGAACTATATCATAAAATGGTAGTATATTTAATGAAATACAAATAATAATAATGTACAATAGTGCCAAATGAAGTTGTTCATATAGAACATTTATTGTCAAAAATCATCCCTGTGATAAACGGATTAATCGTGTGTCACATTCACGCGTGTTGGGACAGCTCGTCACGTATTCATTAGCGATATATTGATCGAGCACTGCACATTGCATTTGCACAATTACCTTTCATCAATCATTTTTACTTAAATTAAGTGGCGTTGAAAGATTTTCCAATATTTAATTTTACTTTTATACTAAAATTTATATACAATTATAAAACAAAGAAAGAATAATTAAGCATATTTTTTACAAATTGTAAACGTATAAATTTTATATTACCATATAAAACGTCGATGTTCGATACGAAAAAGTATTGTCAATAAAATATACATTGTCAGTTTAATTATTAAGGCTTTGTAGAACTTCGAGTACAGTAAATCCCTGTGCCTTTGTAACTAAAAGCAAAATTTGTTTATCGTCTTTTGTGAGCGATTCTGTATAGAGCCTTTGTCAATTTAAGGAAACTGTTTTATTCGACTATGAAGACATTGTAATTTTATTTTTACATAATACTTCGTGTCTGTTTAAGAGCTTTCATAGCACATCTTCAGATTATTCGTTATAGTTAGAGAAAAGCTTTTTACTTTTCAGACACAAAGTAAGACGTGCTTATTAGGGATAAGTTAGGTAAAGAGCGGTACTAATGACGACAGTCACCTACAGCTGGCAGCTACGATTAGATTGAACGTAAAAATAAACAACTTAAATGAAAAAGCACTATATTTTTTGTGATGCAGCTGAAACGTAAAGTACAAAAATCGATAAAGTTTTTATAAGATTAGGAATCATTAAGATTTGTGAGGGGAATGAATTTATATTTAATATTGTACGTTGAATGTTTTGCTAATTAACATTGAACTTTGAGGATTAAGTCAGACTAATCGCCTTAGGTACAACAATCGGTTGTTTACAATCCCAACCAATTAACTAGTGCTGATTGTGTAAAGCTCTCTCTGAGTATGAAGTGCATGAATAAAGCAAGTTTAGCACAATTGTATGTAAATTAAATGTAATACCTGCATTTCATAATTTAAATTACCTGAAACGTTGATATAAGTTCTTTAGTAGATGTGCACTCCACTCCGAAAATACATTATTTTAATTGTATAGAGGTTATAAATAAATAAATAAGAGGTAGGTGTAAAACAAGTAAATTTTTGAAGTGGCAAAATAAAAATTTTAATTTTAAATTTGTCACTTCATAAATTTAAAGAGAAAGTTAAAAATATAATGTTGGGCAAAGCATATTATTCAATTCAAGAATATTATCACGACAAGAATGCGTGGGATTAAATGTTGTTGGTAC
The DNA here is from genome assembly GCA_019049475.1 of Eueides isabella. NCBI lineage: Eukaryota > Metazoa > Arthropoda > Insecta > Lepidoptera > Nymphalidae > Eueides > Eueides isabella. Next base: position 4,579,564 of record CM032399.1, on the reverse strand, counting down.
TCACTCAGGAAGCTAACTACGTTAAAAAATTACTTTAATGGATATTTTGAAAAGAGCAACTGTTGAGATTCTTGCCGGCTCTTCTCAGCAGAACTGCCTTCCGTGTCGGTGGTAGCTTTCTGTAGTACTGACACTACAGACACTTCTATGTAACTTGACAATTCAAAAGTGCTTGTAATGGCCTATTTCAATAAAGAATATTTTGATTTAGATTTTTTGATTTTGATACATGTTATTAGAAAATATAAAATATCGTGGCGCAGTGCAGTCTTGTACGGGATATCTGACGTATACACTGCGCGAAATTAACTTCATTGCCCTGTTCTGGTACGACATTGACTTCTACTAACACGATTTTTTATGGACAAGACACGGCAAACGAGTTTACGGGTCACGAGTGATGGTAAGTGACAACCGTCGCCCACGGCCCCGTGGAACTCCAGAGAAGAGCCAAGCCACTACTTAACGCCGGTTTTAAATACCGGGAGTGGTAATGGTCTGGTCGAGTCTGCCCATGCGTGTTGTCATTGCTGACAACGTGACTCTCCCACAGGTACTTTAGTCGCCTCTTACGACACCATCAGTACCAGGGTAATTCTATTCTATAAAGTTGGTTCCTGGTAATGCTAGTTATCTGACAATAAAATCTCTTCTTCTCTTCTACCCTAAGTTCGTTTGCCTAATTCTGCTTATTGAAACTAATAAAAAAATATGACTCAATTCAATATTTTATTTTAACTGATATATCTAGGAATATTGTGATTTATTTTTCATTTAATTTTATTTATCTTACTTCGGTATAGCATAGCGTTATTACTGTTTGTTATATATGGACTTATTTGTCGTTCTGTTATATTTATTTATGTAAGTGTAATGTTGCAATTATTTATCTTTCTTCGTTTGCAATTAGTTCTCTAAATTGGAAGTCTTATTTCTTTTGAATTAGTACTAAATATTTTTTGTATCAATATATATTTCCAAGTGTCATTCACTTGGTTGGTGTATTTAATTACGTAAATGATAAGTAAACTTTAAAAGATTTATTGCAAGATTATTTCATTTCACATTTTGATATTAGTAAATCAGTGTTGTATTAATTACGTAAAACTTCAAATTAAGCCATATCACTAGATAGACCTATATAACATAGTTCTGCAAAAATGTGTAGCCCGCCATTTCGTTTCGGCGCCTATTTTAGGTTAAATACAATATGATTTATTTTATTATAAGTATTTTTTTTTGTCAACAGAACTAATTTTAATGTAAACTACAGTTCAATTGGACATTGTGGTAAATCTGTCAAATTAAATTTAAATATCTTAAATACTAACACAATAACGCCAAGTTAAATAAAGGTTTGTTAAAGAAAGATATTTAGGTTAAGCAGATATCTAAATAAAATACAAATAATAAAAAAAAGTGGTAGTAAACAATATACAATAAGAACAAAATTCTACTTATATCGTAATTAGAGATCTATTCAAACAGCTATATGACGAACATTTTTACACTTTGGTTTGTTTTGTTTTGGCGCAGAAAATATTTTTGATTGAGGTTTTAAACTTGAAATATAGGTTAAGCTTGAAACTAATTGGTGTACTAGTTCATGCTAGATGAAATATTTTATTAGCATTTGCTCTACAGTCTAGCTCGTTACCTGTTAGTTAAACAAAAGAAGTAATGGATCGCGTCTTCCACATGGATATGTTCATATTTAATATTTACACACCTATGATTGATGTATTTGTTTTGTTAAGTTATTTATGTATAATTAATGCGAGATTAATCTTTTCTCTCTGGTTACTGCAATAGGCTTAACAATGCCACATATGTCATAAACCAAACATATATAGACTAATAAATACATTATATATTTAGTTTAGCAAATAGAATGTTTTTGTCTCATATGCATTTATACGAGATTACTGTTCTAATTTACTCCTTTTCTATTTGAACACATATTTAAATGTTAAAAAATATATTGAATAGGACTTGATTATAATAATAAAGAGTGTTTTTCTTACTAAATGTTTAATATTAAATGTTTTGCTAAATTGCTGTGAACGAAAAATAGCGCATTGTATTAGTAGTAAAAACATTTTCAAAGTAAAAGTTGTGAAATACCGTGACGCGGTTCTGCACAAAGCGGTCACTATTAATTATAAAAGCTTTTAAGTTTTCATTGTAACCTCTGTTATTTTTTAGTATTTCACATATCTCACATAAACTTCGTCAATTTTTAGTAATCACCCAATACCAGTAGCTAACATATAAAAACAACAAAGATGGTTTAATTATTCAAAGATGTCTGTCATCGGGCAGGGTTACAAGCAAGTGACTGAATACGCGACAAGTTGTGTATTCGATCCTCACTCGAAAAAATGATATAATTAATATTTTGAAATTAAATATTCAATGAATTAATTTCATCGCTCTGGTAAAAAGGCAAGGCGCAGCGTTAAATCCCGCCACTCAACACGCAATTTCCTACCTCTGCTTATCCTGCCATGTGCGGGATACAATAAATTGATTTCTCAAATTAAAAGTATAGTCTCTAGTACTCCCCGTACTATATAAAAGTGTATACTGTACTATGTAAAATATTGTAAAACAAAAAGAAAATGCAACTTTTGTTCTTGGTTAAAAAAAAGTTAGTTTAATTTAAATCATATCTTTGGTTTCGTACACAAAGTGTTGTTAATCTTTATAAGAAAAATATAAATTAAGCCGAATATTGCATGTAAACAAAATATAAAGAAATCTATCTTTAATAAATAAACATAATGTACATACCATATGCAAGCTGATTTTTTTGTACTTAACCATGTTAATAAAAAATAAAATCAACTCAATATCAACTTTTCTAACGTATCAACTGGCACTGAAAACCGATGCATAAACGCACACATCTTTTGATTACGTTGATTTATCTATATCTCCACGGGATTTATGGTTTTGACGTACAGAGACTTTTGAGGTACGCAACAATTAAAAAAAAAGGTTACTGTAAAAAATGTAAATAATACCTTATGCCTAACAATTATCTTAAACAATGCAAATATTTTCTCCCGGTGTACGATTCAATTGGCCATCTTTTAAATACAATTTTCCAGCTAAAATAAAAAATCAACAATGAGAATACTTGCCGATTATTTATAAGTTTTAGGTACTGGTATTGGGGGATCAAAGAAATTTAGGAAGTTACTGTGAGATATGTAGAAAACTAAAAAGTTACACAATACACAAGATGAAAATTATAATCTTTTATACAAGTGAATTTTTCTTTTATTATTGATAGTGCAGAACTGCGTTAGAGTATTTTATAAATACATAGAAATACGTTTGTAATACTAATACAATGCTCAACTTTTGTCACCGCCATTTAAACCGCCAAACGCAACACTCATTTTTATTATCATTGAGTCTTACAATCTAGTCTGATTCAACATACTTATTAACATACGTAATAAATACGTATGTGAATACGTGTTAAAAGTGCATTACTCTCGTAATATTTTTATTATCCGTATATGTTTGGGGGATTTTTGTCAATTGGATTAGTCGTGTTGCTCCTCACCTCGCTAATATATACATATATTTTTTTAGCTTCACGCTGTATCCCGCACGAGGCAGGGTAGGCAGTGGGAACCCGGGAACCTAGTGTTAAGACACTCCGTTCTCCGTTCCGCTTCCGTTCCCCATTTATATTTAATAAATATATAGAGTATGGTGTGATTCCTGACCTAATGAAATTTTGTAAAATTATAACTATATTTAAATGAGATCCTAACAATTTTTGTACTTTCCTCATTATACAAAATTTGTTTCGTATAGTTTATTTCGTATCTGTATGAGAATACTCATTTAGTAAGATTGTTAAAGAAAAAATAATCTAAGTAAATATTATTGCATTTTAATTGACATAAATTGGTGCATGATAAACAGTATGTTTTTACTAAAGGTCACCCTAGTTCCGGTGCTGTAAGTAGGTATAGTTCTCTTAAACAGCTTATATAAGGCATGGGAGGGATCGCAGAATGCTCTTGGGATGTTTTATGACTTATCTCATTAAAAAAAAAATGCTCCTCTAAACGCTGACCTTAACTCAAGTCATTTCTGCAACTAGCGACATCCGTAGTCCAGCATGCTCGGTGGCCGACAAATGCAGTCATCCAACTAGCCTCCTAAGAACACACAACAGTTACAGTTCGACTTGACTCGTCGGTCACTAGTCAAGTCGAACTGTTACTCCATGTGGAGATGTTATTGAATCTGGCTTGCCCGAGTCGCCATTGCCTTTCAAAAAGTTCGATCGGACAAAGTTGTCTATTACTCCGTGAGTGGATGAAATTCAAATCAAGAAATATGTCAGAACTGATTGGAATATCGATCTTTCCCAAACTATGTAAAATGTAAAGCTTATTTATGCTTGAACAATAAACGAAGTTGTTTCCTAGATTATCATAAAGTATGATTATTTTGTTTGTAAATGCATACGAAGCCATATGCCTAGCCATATAGTTATTTCATAACGTAAAATAAAAGACATTTTGAGTAAAAAAAACCATATCAATACATACGCGATAGCATCATATATTCATCCAAGCATTTATTTTAATGATCACTATAATTATTTACGGAATATAGACATAAATCTCATTACTTTAGTGCGAGAAATCGATTGCATTCCAAACAAAACCGGTTTTGCTTTAAATAAAGGGACGTAAAACAAGCGACTAAAGAGTATTGTAGCACAATGGGAACAAGTACTACAATGAAAGCCCCATGAGCAGGCGATACGTTAGCAAAGAGAGAAAAAGAATTAAATCGTCTATGTGCTCAGCTTCATAGGTTGCTCTATCTGTTCTATTGTTCTACTTAATCGCGGTTCGATGCAAAAATAAGTGCTTGAACTATGAAGCTGGAGCTTAACATGTTTTCGATCCATGTTATTTCAATAAACTCTATTTCAATATTTGTTTATAATTTGAAATAGCTGTAAGAAAGAGAGATTGCAAAAAGATAATTTATAGAGAAATACTGTAACTGTTTATATAATCACTGCCTAAAATAAAAATATTAGTTTCATGTTAAGGTTAAAAAATACACAAAAAATATTTTAATTGCCGTGGGAATTGCATTAAATATTTTGTGTAAATAAAACAGAGGTATTCAACTTTTTATTCTTATTATTGACATTTCTATTGGGAATTTGTTGTTTACGTTAAAACTTAAGTATCTAGTAATAAACATTAAAGGTACGGCCGTAATAATGTTCCGGTGAAGTCCCATAATATTTACGAGCAATTTCGTCTATAGAGACAAGGGCTGGCAGATTTTTTGTGAGGATTTATAGTGATTTTTTATTGGTTTAGCCACAATTGTTAAGCAGTAAATTCTATTGTTTCCTGAAAAATCTGAAATACGTACAATTGATCTAATATAATAAAATATTACTATATTAATAAGAAGTTGATTAATTGTTATTAGTTTGTTGATCGCTACCGCTGTAGTCAATACATATCTGACGCTATTGTTCTGTAATAATTATTTCGAGACAAAGTAAAAGATGTTGAAGTTATCAATCCTTAAAATACGTAACATATGGAATATGAAGCAAACAATAACGAAAAATCCGTAAAGTTCGTAGTGGAACTTCAGGTAAACTCAAACAATAAAGACGTTTATAATATTAAGAATCTCCTCCATTGTCGTGTAAAGTACGAGCCCCTGAAACCAAAACGACAAAACCCTTAATGTGCCAACTGTCTTGCCTATGGGCAGACTAAATCGTACTGCCGCCGTAATCCAAGGTGTATTAAATGTGCTGGAACCCACACGTCCTCTACCTGCCCTACCCAAGGAATGATCAGATGATGTTCGAGGTGCATTATCTGAAAGAAACCATTCCGCAAATTAAAAATGCTGTACTGTCTACAAGGAGTTACAAAGAAAATGTTACAGACAATAAGCTTATGGGACGGTAAGATGAAAAACATTTTCCGGATCTTTGCTAGATTAGAGAATGAGAATGATTTAACCCACTTTCCATTGGGTAGGTATGAATTCTCGAATGAATGGCTGAATATGGAAGTCATGAAAGAACTTCCATATTTAGACATTCATTCGAGAATTCATTCTCATTCTCAAACCTAGCAAAGATCCGGATCCGTTTCATTTTAACCGTCCCATAAGTTTATTGCCTATTGCGTGTAACATCTTAGGTATTAGAAATTCTATTCCTAAAACGGTTAGCCCCAGAACTTTCCAGACGTAATTTAATTCTATCACATCAAATTGGCTTTCGCGAAGCTCACGGAACTGTTGAACAAATACACCGAGTGGTCGAAAAAATACATGAATACAAGAAGTATTGTCCTGCCTCTTTTATTGATATATCGCAAGCATTTGACTGTGAGTGGCATTAAGGTCTTCTTAATAAGATTCAGTAAGCCCTGCCTATTAACTACTACCTCATATTTCTTATTCTTATCATACCTTTACCAGAGGTGCTTCTATGTAAATACGCAGAAGACAAAACATCTGCACCAAATAAAAACAGGGGTTCCTCAAGGCAGCGTAATGGGTCCTATCCTTTATCTTATATACACCTTTGACATACCAACCACGGATAAAGTTCTTGTAGGGACATTTGCTGATAATACCACAAAAAGAAAGGCTCTGAGCGCTTAGCTTCGAAAACTTAACTGACTCCTTGGGACGGAAATCAAACCATCTGCTAAGTTTTTTTTTTTTTTTTTTTTTTTTTTTCTGTGGGAATCTGCAATCAGTCCCAGAACTATAAGCAGATTTGTTGGGGGGTTAAGAGCATCGTGAGAGGTCTCCCCAGCAGGAGACACTCCTATTTTACCATCGAGAATCTAGTCTCTGGATATCATGGCGTTTAAGGCGTTTACAATAATTGATATCTATTAATTTGGCAGCCAGGTCATTCGGATGGCTGCCGAGGCGAATTCTGTATGTTGTGGAAGACTGCTGGATCTCTTCCTTTACTGTGTTGATTTTCAAAGCTTCATGGATTTCAGAGTTGGTAAGGAACCATGGAGCATTTGACAAGGTACGCAGTATGCCATTTTGTAATCTCTGTATGATGGATATATTGGAGTTACAAGCGCTTCCCCAGAGTTGGATCCCGTACATCCACACAGGTTTAAGAATCATTTTGTAGATTAGGAGCTTATTATCCACAGACAGCTTAGAGTTACGTGCCATCAGCCAGTACATATTCCGGAACCGTATGTTTGTTTCATCGCGCTTCATTTTAATATGATGTTTCCATGTCAGCCGTCTGTCCAGGTGCATACCAAGGTACCTGACTGAGTCACTTTGGGGAAGGGTGTTATTTCCCAGATGAACAGGCGTACAGTTTTCTTTCCTTAATGTGAATGTTATGTGGGTCGATTTAGAGGCACTTGCCTTAATGCGCCACTTCTGCAGCCAGTCATATACTTTATTGAGGCTTTCTTGTAGGATTTTTGAAGCAGTTTCTGGATCTGTGCTACTTGCTAACAGTGCAGTGTCATCAGCAAATGTAGCATTTATCACTTGAGATGACTGTGGAAGGTCTGCTGTGTACAGGGTATACAAAATTGGACCAAGGACGGAGCCTTGTGGCACTCCGGCCGAGATTTCTTTGATTTCTGATGTATCTCCACTTTCTCGTACCTGAAACATGCGGTCTGACAAATAGGAACTCATCAGACTATAATAGGTGTGTGGTAGGTTTTTTTTTATTTTAGAGAGTAAGCCCTTATGCCATACTTTGTCAAACGCCTGTTGGATGTCAAGAAATACAGCAGAGCAGTATTCTTTGGCTTCAAGAGATTGCCGTATTTTGTCGTAAACCCGATGTACTTGCTCAATGGTCGAGTGGTGTTTCCTGAACCCAAATTGGTGTTCAGGGATGGCTTCATTACAGTTCAGAAGCGGCAGCATTCTGTTAAGGAGCATCCTCTCAAACACTTTGGACAGAACAGGTAAAAGGCTTATCGGTCTGTATGATGTAACATGATCTGGTGGTTTTCCTGGCTTATGTATCATGGAGATTATAGACACTTTCCACAAACTTGGGAAATGTTGAACTCTAAGGATGCCATTAAATAGTGCAACCATGAACACTAGGGCTTTTCTAGGCAATTGCATGAGAACTTCTTTTGTGACTAGGTCGAAGCCAGGAGCTTTGTTGTTTTTCAAGTTTTTGATAGCCCATATAAGTTCACGCACTGTTATTTCTCGTGGTGGAAGTGATAGTTGGAGGTCTTGTCTTAGATGATCATCAACTTCCCTCTCAAATTTTTTGCATGTACAGTTGTTGGGTTTAAATTCGTTAACTAGGTGTTTCGCAAATGTTTCCGCCTTGTCTTTGCCAGTCTTAGCCCAGTCTTTGTTGGTTTTTCTTATTGCAGACTTGAATTGTTGTGGTCTGTTAAATGTTTTTGTGTATTTCCACAGGGCATATTCAGTTGATGCAGTAGCAGTAAGATTTTGCAATTTGCTTAGTAGTGTAGCATTGTTTACATTATCCAGCATCTGCTTCAACTCTTTTGTTGCTTTGTTTAGAGCAGTCTTATCAGATTTGTACCTGGATTGTTGCCAGACCCTTCTCAGTCGTCTTTTTTCTAGCACTTTCTTTTTAATATCTAGAGGTACGTTTCCAGTAGTATTCCTTTTCTTTTTCATAGGAGTGGTCTTCCAGCAAGCATTCTGTATTAGTCTAGTAATGTAGCTTGTGGCATCTTCTATGTCTTCAGGTGTTTTTAAAGATATGTGTGGTTTGATAGTTTCCTCTATGTATTCTCTGAATCCCTCCCAGTCAGTAAATTTATTAAACAAGGTTTCAGGTTCTTCGTAGCATATCAGAGTCGTGCTTACGGTAAGAATTACGGGAGTATGATCAGAGTTGCTATCAAAGCACGACTCTGCCTTGAGATAGTGCCTCGAGAGTCCTCCGACAATAAAGAAGTCTAGCAGGTCAGGCTTTTTGTTTTCATCTGTAGGCCAGTATGTCGGTTCGCCTGAAGAGATCGAGTTAAAGTTATTTCTGTCGATGCAACCCTTGAGCTGTCTGCCTCTTGTTGTCGTTAACCTGGAGCCCCAGTATGTGTGCTTGGCGTTCCAGTCGCCACCTGCAATAAATCTATTTCCCAGGGTGAGGAAGATGTCAGAGAACTTTGCACTATCTATTGTATGCCTTGGTGGGCAATATATAGCAGATATGTTAAGGGGTCCATCTTTACTTTGCAATGGTTGTTGCCTGGATTTGGCTTGTTTTATACTCGGGCAAGACGTGATGCTTAATGGCCATTCTTATAGCTATTGCAGTTCCAGCATGGCCAGTGCCATCAGGGTGGCAAGTGAAGTAAGTGCAGCAACCTTTAATTTTTATTTTACTTTTTTCAGTGCAGTGTGCTTCAGATATAAGTACAACATCAAGTTTATTATTGGCAATTAGTATCTCTAACTCAGACTTGCTTGGTGTTAGACCATTAATGTTCCACGTTGCTATCCTGAGAGTAGTCATTTTGGAATTCTGTGTAGTAATGTTGTTATGAGGCTCAGAAGAGTGCCCATCTGTTGTAAGATTAAATCGAATTTTTCTGACTGTTTTAATATAAGTTCTTCTAGTTTATTAGATATTGTTGTTTTGGGTTGTGATTCATTTGTATTCTCCTTTAATTTATCGGCATATGTGTCATTGGGTTTATTTTCACTGAGGTTATCGGATTTCGCTTCCATAGTGCTTTTCAATTCTATCTGTCTAGTAGCGTTTCTGTAAGTTGCTCTCTGCGGCATTCTTCTAGCAAGAATCTCTCTATAAACCATGCACCCTTTATAATTGGCAGGGTGTGCACCTTCGCAAAGAGCGCATTGGGCTGGCGTGTTACGATCTTGCTTTGGACAGTCAGCAGTTTTGTGCCCTTGAGCGCATTTCACGCAACGATATGGCCGCATGCAATAATTTTTAGAGTGGCCATATTGTTGACACCTCTGACATTGCGGTAATGTTGTCCTTTTTTTGGGATCTTCAATTATAACCGATTGGTGGTATATGTATTTAATATCTTTAACTACCTTATTGTTCGGTCCAGGGGCAATATTTACAAAGAATGTTGATGTTGGTTTTTTTTCTGGCCCATACTTGGCATTAATAATTTGACCATAGACTTTATTTCCAGTATTTTCTATTACCTCTACGATAGCACTAAGCGGAGTGGAGTGGTGTAAATTTTTTATAACCACTCTAAGGCAGCGCTGATCTTTGATGTTGAAAGTGTGCCCAATGAGTCCATTTTCTCGAACTACAGAAATAATTTTTTTATAGGTTGTAATATCTTTACAAGAAACTCTTAGTTGGTTTTTATTTATGATTTTAAATGTAAAAAGGTCTCGTTCAGTTGCTGACTCTAACAGTTCTGTGAGCCTGTTTATGTCTTCGATGCCATAAAGGATTATAGGGGGTGGTTTGCTGGGCTGTTTTTCTTTTAATGTACTAGAAGTGTCCTCTACTTCGTCTACAGTTAAATCTTTAAAGCTGTTCTGGGTTTTTACACTTTCTGGGGATGGGGTCTGTGATATTTTTTTTCGTTTGTGGCTTCCTGGTTTAGGGACTCTTTGCCAGTCTGGAGGTTTGGGGGTAGTTTTTTCCAGATTTTTGCAGTGTGTTACTTGTGTTGGGGATTCTATTTGAGAGGTACTTCCCACTGATGAACTTTTAGCTCTCGTAAAAAGACTTGGGTGGAATGCTTGTTGTACATATATACGTTTTCCAGTAGTGTTCACTGAGGCAGAGGCCTGGTTACCCACATCTGCACAGTCTTGCTCAAGTTTTTGGTTTTGTTTGTTTATATTTTCATTCATGTTGGTCCCACGAGTAGGGTCGATATAGATGTCGCTCTTGGGGTTACGCCCATTCCCAAGAGAAGGCTAGGGTTACAACGACATTTCGCCTGGACTGTCGAGGTGGCGCTTACGACTAATTGACCCATTAGTCATTCATCCTCTTGGCGCGATCCTCACCGTAGGATTGGGGTTTTTTGTTTCAGGGTTGACTCCCCTGGCTAGAAACTCGGTTTTAAGGCGCCGAGGACTCGCCCTCACCTCACACACTTAGCTGTTATCATAAAGGAGTTGGTGTTATTGTGCAATATCCAGTTTATGATACCATTGCCCAGGAGGGACGGCCCACTGGTGGTCTGTGGGCCCGACAATAGCAAGCCGTAGCTTGCTAGTATCGGCGTGGACGTGTGTGTGAAATTTGATCGATGGGCGACTAAGCCTGTCTTGCACTCACAGGTTCAGACGCTACTTAGCTCAAAAAGCTCAGCATTTTTTAGATGGTTACCCACTAGCAAGATAAACACCACTGAGGTCTATCATCGATCCTCCCCTCCCCCATCTGCTAAGTAACAAAATATTTCTGTACAATGCAAGCAAAGTTTGAGGAACTGCAAGTAGCTTAAACCTTGATATACTTCAACGGTTCCAATCTAATATTCTCTACATTATAACTAACTCCCCGTGGTTTGTTACGAATTCTCAGCTTCATCGAGATTTACTGATTCCAACAGTAAAAGAGGAGATCGCAAAAAAAATTAAATCATACTCTCGTCGCATAGAAAAACACCCGAAAGCGCTTGTTTGTGATCTAATGAACCCTACACGTAACATCAAACGATTAAAAAGGAGAAATACTTAGGATTTACTCTGACCTTAAAACAAGATCTGACTGGGCGTATACAAACGCGTATACTTAACCATCAGTTTAATGTCTAGATGAGGCAGATCACTGGTTGACAGGATGCCTTTAAATTTTTTTTTTTATTTTATTAAATTAGTATAATAAAAAGGCAATAATTAATAACGGTGGCAGTGTGGTTATACTTGCTCTAAGTGGGGAACGAGGAGATTCCAGAGAAATCTATGTGTGAAATGTTGTGGGTAGTAATATGTTTCGTAGTCAGCGAAGGTTGAGTAAGGATGTAACACAATATTTTGTTAAATAAATAAAACACGAAGAATATTTTTAAAATCTTTTTTATTTAAAGCTCGGTTTGACACGTAAAGTATATTTTTGTGATTTAGTAAAAGTTTTTGTGCGGGTGAATCAGTACGTAATAGGGACAGTTATAAAATTGTGCGGTAAATCAAGCTATTCCTTTTATGACCGCCGTCAAATTGATACATAAACAACACATAATCGTTTGCTGTAACGGATTTTCGTTTCAAAGGTAATAAATTCAATACACACACATATATACATATATGTATATATATATATATATATATATATATATATATATATATATATATATATATATATATATATATATATATATATATATATATATATATATATATATATATATATATATATATATATATATATATATATATATATATATATATATATATATATATATATATATATATATATATATATATATATATATATGTATACAAAAAAAGTTTGAAAGGTTTCAATTTTACAATACTGCTACGAGACAGATTGCGACTTTATTTATTTATGATTGAAAAACAAAATAATGTTAAAAGAAAATGTATAACATTATATTATTAACTTATAATATAACATATATACAATAGAAGAAAATTTCCTGTGTAACAGTACCCTAAATGTGGACGCCGTTAAGTAAGGCCCTTGTCTTTTTTTCAAGCTGCTTGTAAATGTTACGGCACTTAACTTTCAGTATTATTACCTTCTTTACATCTTCAATTTTTTGCACAAATTCTGTAATACTTTTTTATTAATTACAAAATTAGGTAAATAGTACTAAAGAATGTATCGGTATAATATATGTAATAATTATTTTTGTATTTATCCAATAATAGTCAGTTTATGACATTGATATGGAAACCTTATAAATAAGGAATTCATTATTATAAATCTTCAGTATTTTTATTGAGATTGATAATAATTTTCTGTATAATATATTATCTCGATAAGCATAATAAGAAACCGTTTTTGTTAATAAAAACAAGAGATATATAAAAACAACCGTTTAATTGCGATTGGGACTCGCCCATTGACGATTCCGTATCAATCAATACTTAATATTGTAAAATAAATTAACGGAAACGGAAAAAATAGTTTAGTAGATAAAAAACTTAGGTTTGCGGATTCACTCATAGAATACTTTTATATAGAACTAGCTGCTGCCCGCGGCTTCGCCTGCGTGGAATTGGATTTATTCCATAAAAACCACCTGAATCTTAATTACTTTTTAGCACCTTAATTTTTCTTCCTAAAATGATGAAGAGTAGTTAATTAAATAGTTGTAGTTTTTTACTACTTAAAAATAAGTATATTATATATTTAGCGCACTTATCGTAGGTTTGTAATAAATAGAGAAAGAAGTTAGTTTGTAAGAGATTTTCGTAGTGTAATAGAGTTTTACTAAGATGATATTACTTTTTCTGTAAAATTTAACGTCAATCTAATTATTAATCGTGAATAATCGTTTATCAAGCCATATCTTCCTATAGTGTTACTATAGCGGTACATCATAAAGTGTTACTTTCTGGACATATTATAAAGACAATCTATTCAGTATATCAATCTATTCAGTATATCAATATTTTCTAATGAGCCACATATTTTTCAATGTACAATTTAAGATAATGATTAGAAATATTATATAAGTAAAAATATTTCTTTGTATAATATGTTATGATGATTATGATATGACTCGCGTAAAAGCAACATAAAGTTGTCCATGGATAAAACAACCAGTCCTTATGTCTAACGAGCCTAACCAGCGGTTTTAAGCGTTTGCCCTACAGGGAATTGAGTGCGATTAAATTTGGTACGGAAATTATCTGAAGCTGTGATCACCTCAGGTGATTTTAGACAGCGCGGGACATTCGTCGAGATGACAGGACTTGTCATGCTTGTTATCTCGACGAATGTCCTGCGTTCGTAACGTTTCATCAATGCTCTCTTCATGAGACATAGTAGACTCATCCGATACGATAAGGCAGCATTTCTTTTTTTGTTAAAATTTCGTGTAACAAAACATGTTGGAGTTTCTGTTCTGTTCAAATCGATTGGGATTTTAAACATTGTGTGTGCCGTTTTTCCGCCAGTAAGTAATGTGACAGCAATACTGGATGATGCAACTGTAAGAGCAGTTTTTCTTTTGTCGTCTCAATTTAGGTAGAATTGCCCTTGTCAGGTAGGTTTTTTTAGAGCCTCCTGAAGCATCTAAAAAAACAGCTTCCTTCGTTACTTTAGGCGTTTTGGGCCACCTGACTAAATATTTGTCTTTGTTTCGTTATAAATTTGGGTGGGCTCTCATTAACGATAGTAGTGAACTCGTTAAGACGGTGCTAAGGGAACAGGACCGTAGACAGTAAGAGAATTGCCTACAATCGTAAATACAACATCCTGTATAGAACAAAGCTGACTATTAATTGCTCCTTTATCTGTTGAACTGACATTGCCCCTCGCATTACGCAAGATAGATAGATAGATTATGCATACTTCTAAGTATGTAAAAATCTTCTGATAAAAAAAAAAAAAAAATGTTTTGTTCTTTTTTCACAATCTCGAAGGATTTGAGATGACACAAAATTCTAACATTATAGCAAATAAGTGCCGTAATCTACTGGCGCTGTCACTGATGAAAGATTCCACAATACTGTGGCCCCAGCGGATATCTTCTTTAAGTAGCCAAATTGCCCTTTAAGTTGCTTGAAATGAAAGACGATCTACACTATGAATAGTTTTTAAAAATAAAAAAAGTTGGTCTACGCGGAAATAGTAGCATTCCCCACTATTAGAATGTATTGTGTATTATCTGCCAAGACCAGCATCTGGACACAGCATTTTATTCTTCTAACATAGTTTTTTGTTCACTTTCTTCTAATATTTTATAGGCACCTGATAAATTTTGATGCCTCCAAGTCAAAAATTGTACTAATCACGAATCTTATAACGCATGAAAATGACCACAATATAGCGGCGTTTCCTCCTCTCTTGAGAAGGTTGCGTCGTTTACGCTTGTCATGTTCTATTACAATTTTCTATTATTCAATCTTTTTTCGTAAAAACATTTAATTTTGCAAACACCCTTTTCTACTTAAAAATATCTTTGATTTTCACAATTAATACTTATTTTAAATGAAACAAATTTAACTGAATTAATCCTAATTAGATTTTTGAAAAAAAAAATTGATTTTTTTTATGTATTTTAAAACTTTATTATTAATAATATTGATATTTAATGCAAAAAACTTTAAAAAAAATTTTGTTCAATTGCGTTAACGAACAAATTCACAATCATATATATATATATATATATATATATATATATATATATATATATATATATATATATATATATATATATATATATATATATATATATATATATATATATATATATATATATATATATATATATATATATATATATATATATATATATAATATTTAAGAAAAACATAAAACACCCGTGGACTTAGACTTCACCAGACAATCAGTATAGAAACCAAATTGATTAAATCCTGAGTAGGAACTCAAAAATCGCTAATATGGAAATTTTAAATAGTAATATATTTCTTAGTGATCATGGACTACTGAGAGCTACAATACATCTGCAAAGGCAAAAGAAGTGTAGAACAACTTTTAGAGGAGTGCAAACTGATCTATCAAGTGACGTTAATCAACAAATAAATATTGAGAATTTATTAGAGAAAACAAAAATTATCAAATGGGAAAGTGAAGAAAATGTAGACTCATTCGATCTAAAGATGGAGAAGGCTTTTAGATAAAGTATTATAACCAAAGAAACCAAACAACAACATCAGAGACGCATAGCTATTTTATTAAAACCATCAAAAAATAAAGATGAAAAAAAACAAACTTTCAAATTTATATAAGAATACAAAATGTTAAAAAAAGATTATGAAGACTATAGAATGGATATAATAAAAAATCACCACCTCAGGAAGCCTAAAGAAGAAACAATTAAACACAGTATAGAAATGGATACCTACGTTGAATACACAAAATAAATCAGACAAAACACTAACTAGAGAAAATTTCTATCAAAACCTTCACCAGAGTGGAAGTAGCGACGAAAACGAGAACAAAAAATGTGCAATTCAACTTAACACTTCGCTTGAACCTTTTCATAACAGTGAAAATTGTTTTTATTACTTTTAAATAAAATACTAGAGAAACAAGAAATACCTAAAACCTGGGGTGAATCTCGTATAAATCCTTTACACAAAAAGAGAGATTATTTAAAATACTATATATAGCTGTACTTCAAAACATCATGAAAAACTTAGATTAGACTAGGAAAGGCATATTAATTGGTACAGAATTCTGAAGTAATCTCCATTTGCTGATGACATTATACCCTTACCCTTCGAAAGTACATCAAAACAAGTTGAAAATATCTTAGTAGAAATAAACAAGGCGAATCAAGTCAAATGTTTTGAAATTAACACAAAAAAACCAAAAGTTTTTGCAAATAGTCACCGAAATCCTATTACGGTAAGCGATGCAAATATTGAATACGTAGATGAATATATTTACCTAGGCAAACAAATATCTTTCAAGAAAGCAAGGCATGAAGATGAAATAGAGCGTCGAGTTAATATAACCTGGAAAACCTACAGGAGTTCAAAGGATATATTGAAATCCATACTGCCTCTACAATTGAAGAAAAAAAGTGATAAATTTGAGCTTGCGACTATGTCTATCCTATGGCGCATAAACCTGGATATATACGGATAAAATAAAAATGAAAATACGCTACTTTCAGGGTGCCATGGAACGAAGCATCCTAGGAATCAGGCTAAGAGATAAACAAACGAGCGAGGATTTCTTTCTTATAAAGAAAACCAAAAAAATTGACGCAGTGCAATATACGCGAAACCTTAAATGGAAATGGGCAGGTCATGTAGGTCGGACAACAGACGATAGGTGGACAAACCGCGTCACGGAGTGGACAGGTCCTAGGCAAAAAGGAAAGTGGGAAAACCTAAAGACCGCTTTGTAGAAGACATTATTAAAGTTGCTGGGAAAGAATGGATACAGTTAGGACAAGACAGGAAAGTTTGGAGAAGTATGGAGGAGGCCTTTACTCAAAAAGTGGTTATGTCTTGAATATGTTTTGATATAGTTGTTTTAATAGTTTTGTATTTTATTATTAAGTCATAGAGATAAAGGCTTATTATTATTATTAGTGCCATTATCCTAGAGCCATCCGGCAGCAGAATACGATAGCATTTGTGCGACTCAGACTTCACTAATAGTTTTTAAAATGATAGAGACTCCTTTATTTTGTTATATGTGCCCTGTGTTAAAAATGTAATATATTATGTAAATATAATTTATTAGCAAGTTGCCGTTACGTTGAAAAATTGACATTTAATATCCTCGTCATAATAATTTATGAAACTGCATTACAATTATTTACTCGAACACTTAAACATTTATTTATTACATGAATTTAAGTAATCATCGAAAACCGTGTATTGTAAGATATAACTCTCACTGTCAATATAATATAAGTAAATATTATATTGACAGTGAGAGTTTGTCGTGTAAAGGAAAGGCATTTCGATATACTAAGTAAATAAGTACACTTGTACTTCCTCCACTAGTATATATCCTTAGTCTTAGTTCGACAAGAAGAATCGGTAATTTTGTTTTATTATTTCTTTATTGCTTTCAGCCCAAACCAGTGCTGGTATAAACTACTTAAAACTATGATGCTACGAATAGCAGATATCAGATGTAATATACTATAACAAAGTTATTAATTCTCACCGTTATATATCTTCTTGTGTGCATGAGGGTATATACTGACTAAATTTTATTTTTCATGAAAAGAGCTAAAAATATACTTTATTATAAAAAGCATTTATATCCAAAAAAACCAGAAGGGAAGTATTCTGTAGATATACAGGAAGGAGGAACCGTAGACTTGCATATTTATACCTCTTCGGGATCTGAAAATAAGTCGTCTCGGTCGACAGACCGAAATTTTGTTCGTTTTTATTATCTCAAAGTCGTTTTTGTTATTATTTTTAAAACAATACATTGCCAAAATGATTAATCATATAATGGGCTATAAATATTTATCAAATAATCAGCTTATTAAAATTTACTCGGGTTTTCACTGCTTATAAACACTAAATTTGCGATTGCGTGTCGGCAATCAACGACGCGATCTGTCTGAACTATGATGGGGATCTTTATGGTCAATATAAACATTTGAAATTGTAGTAAATAAATTGTAGTAATATGTAGTAAGTATCATTTAGACACATGGCTCTGCTTTTGAAATTCTTATTTGAACTTTTATTTAGTTTCATCTATTGGTTGTCTGGGGTTTATTGAATATGTCTATCAAATCTTGCTAGTTTAATTGGATATACGGTTACCGATTTAGCTGAAGTTTTACATGCATGTCTTAATGATACTCAACCCCGTCGATTTTGAAGTCGTTTTAATCGTTTTGACGACACTTCGGTGTTAGATGATAACCAGGATCTAAAGACGTAACAAACCATGATCTTGGAGTACAGATGCTACAATTTGGGCGTACCGTGAAAGGCATTTCTTTTAATATTTATCTCTAGATCTACTTAAATTTAGATTACTTTTTCAGGGAAACTTTTATGTTGAAATACTTATTTAAAATGTTTGACATCTCAGTTTATTATTTTTTAAAGAGTTAATAGAATTGGCAAGAGAGAGTAGTAGGTATTTGTTAAGTATTAATATATTATGTTATGTGTTATGTGTGAATTAAGGGTATTTAAGATTATATTTTAAGATGGTGAGAATCGTCTATTGCAAATTGTATTTTACATTCAATAGCCCAGAATAAATATTTTATTTTGTAGGCTTAAAGTTTTTACGAATCAGTCGTTATTCTTCATTTGTTGTTATTTACTGTTCGCTATATGCGGGTTGTATACAAACGGCTGAAAGTAAAGTTGAAAGCTGTATAAAGTTATATATTGACAATAAAATCGTATTAGCCGCCGCGCTCAGGCTTCTAGGGCTGTCTGTAATCCTATTGCGGTTGCGACCCACGCCAGTTTCTGCTAAAGTTGAAATGCACGTTACTACAAAACGTTACTAACGCCTCGGGAACTCGAGGCTTACCGCCAGAATGTGGACTTTGTACGAGAATGAAACATTCTATCTCTAGTCATTTGTGTGAAATGGAAACGTGGTTAAGTCATGTACAGTATAAAAATATTAAAAGAAGGAAAACATCATATCTTAAACAAACGTCATTTATTTAATAAGAATTTACTATGTGTAAAGTTAGGTAATCAAGAATAAGTAATGACATATTGAAATAAATCTAAACACTAAAGTAATATTTTGTAAATATAAATAATAGAAAAAAAATACGTCCCCGTTTATATGTAATTTTTTTTTCTATTACTTATATTTACAAAATATTTTTTTAATATGAAGTTATGTATATGCCAGCATCGCAAAGAGTGTGTGAGATATCTATACTATTTATGTATACGCAGAAATAAGACTTGGGGAGTAATTTCCCGCGGGAGCTACACATCTATTCTTCTATGCTAATATATTTATAAATTGGAAAACTAAGAATTTCATATAGTTTTTGGGGTACATATAATTTTTTATCTATGCTTATAATAAATCTGTAATTGCTCGCTGTCTCTACATCAAATATATAATAAAACTTGTAGGGGCCTTTATTATTGTAATAGGGCCCAAAATATTGATTATTCAAAATTTGCATGTTCGCTTGTTCGTTTGTTTATCTGATTATCTTTTTTTATTCTTTTTTTTTTATGGAAGAGACAAGGCATACGAGCGTACGGGTCACTTGATGGTGAGTGATCACCATCGCCCACGGCTCCGTGTAATACCAGGGGAGCTATAGGTGCGTTGCCGGCCTTTGAGGTGTAGGTAGACGCACTTTTTGAAGGTAACCATGTCGTATCGACCTGGAAATGCTGCCGCGGGTAGGTCGTTCCAGAAATGTGTGGTGCGTGGAAGGAAATTCCTACGAAACCGCACAGTAGTAGAAGGCCACGTGTCCAGATGATGTGGATGGTACAGTAACTTGTGGCGTACTGTGCGGTTAAAAAATTCGGCGGCAGGTACCAAGTCAAACAGTTTTCTAGAACACTTCCCGTGATAAATGCGGTAGAGAACGCACAGTGAAGATACGTCTCTACGCAAAGCCAAAGTGTCAAGCACCTTACAGATCACTGGGTCTCCAACGATTCGAACGGCTCTACGTTGTACGCGATCAAATGGTTCAAGCTGATACTGGGGTGCACCAGCCCAGAGGTGAGAACAGTATTCCATATGAGGCCGAACCTGGGCCCTGTACAGGGCCAAACGGTGTTTTGGCGCGAAATACTGTCTCGCTCTGCTGATGATTTGTTTGTTTTTTGTCTATGCGTTTGTACGCTAAACTTCGAAGTAGTTAACTAGATTTAAATGCAGTTTTCACTATTACATTTTATCATCCTTTCTTCAAAATTTGTGACTTTTTTTTAAATCCGTTGTAAAAAAGTTACTTCAATTTTAATGTTTAGTTCGACAAAATTACTACAATTTTTTCATGAATTTAGCAAAAAAATGTTTTCAATGTATAGATATCGGCTTAAAAGCGATAAATTTATTAAAATAAATTGTCATTAATATTAGTAAATAAAACAGAGTAATTAAATTGGGTCGCTACTATAAAATGATGGAAAAGTCAGCTTAAGTCAAAGATATAAAAAAAGGTTTACTGTTACTGTAATATATTGATAATAAAAAATAAAAAGCCTCTTTGTTTTTTGTCCGTTTGTATGTCTCTTAGTATGGTCACAAATAACACAAAATCTTTTGCATAAAAATGAATGAATTTTGGTATAGTGGCAGCTTAGGGTTGGAGGTACTTAATTTTTGATTTTGAGTCATCATAATACAGAGTAAACTCTAAAGCAATTAGATTAAAAAAAGACGTTAGGAATGAATAATTACTCGAAAAAATATATTATTTTATGTTATGAGCTTCATGGCCCATGAAGTCGTGCATGGTTTCGTTTACTGCTATTGATCCACGAAGCTGTTTTAATGTATTCTTGAGGCTTGTCCGGGTACAGCGGCACATATTTGGCTGTCACCGCAAGTCGTAGGTTAGATTCCCACTCGAGGAAATTAAATATTTAATATTTTCAATTTAAATAGATAGATTCCCACCCGAGGAAATTAAATATTTAATATTTTCAATTTAAATATTTAATAATTTAATTTCTTCGCCTATCTCGAGTCAAAAATATTTATTTATTTATTTATTTATTTATTTATAACAATTAACAAAGTCCTTATCAATCTATACGATAATAACCGCATTAGTGCAACACTGTGTCGCGGTTATTAACGCCCACCCCCAGGCATTTTAATACCATTATTTTTAATTGTTGCAAATATATTAATAAAACAATTTTTGTTATAAAATACAAAAAATATAAACTATAAAGATAATTATGATAAGTGTGTGTGAGTGTGTGCGTGTGTGTGTGTATGTGTGTGTGTGTGTGTGTGTGTATATTTTAAGTGCATATTGTTACTAAATTTTCTGTCTCGTCATAATTTAATGTTGTAAGCCAATCGTAAACTTTAATTTTACAGTGTCGTAAGGTTAGGGAGAAGATGTTAAGCTTCTCGTTAATTTTGTTATATAGTGTAGGACTTAAATAGTAATAATGTTTACTTGAGGTGGCTAAACGACGATGTTTAATCGTACAGACCTTATCAAATCTACGTTTTAAAGAAACAATATTCGGGTCGAAAAACAAATGTTTATGTTTTCGTAGAATGGTGTTCAAAATAAACAATTGTCGTACAGTAAGTACATTACAAACTCGATACAAATCTGTAGTCGGAAACCGTCTAGGTTTATGTGTCATTACTTTTAAGACACATCGTTGGGCTCTTTCCAATGGAAGCAATATACACTTCGACGCTCCACCCCATGCTGGTAAGCAGTAATTCAGAATAGACTGCACAAGAGAGAGATAAACCATTTTTAGGATTTCAGGAGATGCACTAGATCTAAGTCTTGTGAAAATATATACAAGTTTTCTTAAACGGGACACCATTACGTTTATATGTTCAGTCCACGTGAGATTTTCATCTAGGGTTACTCCGAGGTACTTTATTGTACGCGATCGACTAAGAGAGCAGCAATCGCAAAATTTATCCTGGCCTGTATAACATTTGTGTGCGATGATAGAAAAAGATGGACATGGAAGCTGAGATTTGTGGCCGAAAGTAATAAATTTTGTTTTTTCAGTATTTAATGTTAAAATGTTACATGATAACCAATTATTTACGATAGTTAAAGCTCTTTCACTATGTTTACGAACATCAGACCATGTGCTTCCATGAACAATCAGTGCAGTATCATCCGCGTAGGTGATAATTTTACAATTCGGGATTTGTAACTTGCATAGGTCATTAATATATACTAAAAATAGAATAGGCCCCAGCACACTTCCTTGTGGCACCCCGAAAGATATATTTTGCTCGCTACTTATCTTGTTATCTATTGAGACGCACTGAGTTCTATCGGTAAGATAACTCTTAAAAAGCTCATAAGCGGTTCCTCGGATACCAATTCTTTCCAATTTGACAAGGAGGAGTGGGATAGACACTGTATCAAAGGCTTTTGATAAATCTAAAAAAATTCCAACAGTTTTCATTTTTTTATCAACATGTTGAATGGTGGTATTTAATAAATCCATCACAGCGTCTTCAGTAGACCTACTGACTCTAAAGCCATATTTGTTTTTTTCAAGTAATTTATACTTATCCAAATAAGAAATAAGTCGCTTATTAATGACTTTCTCAAAAATCTTGGACAACGAACTTAATACGGATATAGGTCTATAGTTGTTGACGGATTCTTTATCACCGCTCTTGTAGATTGGATGGATAATGGCTTTTTTAAAAGCACTTGGAAATATGCCTTTTAACAGACATAGGTTGAATAGTCTGGTTATTGGTGTAGCCAAAACATCTGCTGCTGCTTTTATAGTCGTGCTCGAAATACCATCCCAGCCTACAGCGCAGTTGTCCTTAAGTTGGCAGATGATAAACTTTACTTCAGACTCATCAGTGTCATTAATAACCATCGAAGAGGGATTAAATTGACAGTTTGGCATGGGAAGGTATTTCTTATACTTATTAATTGGTTGAGAGACCTTAGATGCAATCTCCCTTCCTATGTTGGCAAAAAAATTATTTACACTATCAACTGTCTCGTATGCACTATCTGATTTTAAGAGGTGGCTTGACGCATTCATTTTTTTGCTTTGTATGTTGCCGAACTGTTTAATTAGGTCCCAGGTCTTTTTCATATTTTTCTTAGCTTTTATAAATTCATTGCTTTCATAATTTATTTTAATTCTCTTCAATAAATTGTTACAAAAATTTTTA
Source organism: Eueides isabella (assembly GCA_019049475.1). Taxonomy (NCBI): domain Eukaryota; kingdom Metazoa; phylum Arthropoda; class Insecta; order Lepidoptera; family Nymphalidae; genus Eueides; species Eueides isabella. Next base: position 4,556,070 of record CM032399.1, on the reverse strand, counting down.
TAACGAATATGAGCTGATTTTATGTCTAAGTTATGAGGGTGCTTTTTTACTTTTCTGTAAAGTTTATCGCGATTTCGTATGCAGCGCAATAAGCCTGGCGTTATCCAGGGTTTTAATATTCGCTTTTTGCTAGGAACCGATACTATACGAGTATGTTTTTGTATAGCAGCAGATATAGTTGATACTAATTTGTTAGCCGAATGTTCTGGATCAGTGGAGTTTATAACTTCAGAAAAATCAGTCTCCCTAATATCGGCAATCATAGTAGGTTTATCAACACAGAAAGATGTTCTCATTGATGATAGTTGCTTTAAATGTAGATTGCAACACAGTATGATTGGATAGTGATCAGTAAAGAGAGTATCCAAAACGAATGAATTTGCGGCCTTATCAGTTTTAATAAGTATGTGATCAAGACAACTATCATTTCTCGTTGGAAGTAAATGAGCTGGCAGCAAACCATGTATAGCACAAAGGTTTAGGTACTCGTCAGCCCTTACATCTCTTGACTTTTTGCTAATATTAATATTTATGTCCCCAATTATTATTTTTGTCCTAAATCCAGTTATTGAGCATAATACATCATCCAAGCTATCCAAAAATGGAGTAATATTTTTATAAGATGGCGATCGATATAGACTAATAAGTGCAATACTATTAGAAATTTTAACTAGTAAGCAATTGGCTTCATTAAAAACAGGTTCTATCACTTCATAGATTAAATTATCTCTGATGTAAACTATAACTCCATCATTTTGGTTGCAATGACTGGACTTAAACATATTAAAGTAAGGAATGTTGGGTATAACTTGCACTTTACTCAACCAACACTCAGACAAGACTAAAACATCAATTTTGTAAGATAATCTTTTCAACAATATTAAAAGAGAGTCAAAATTACAAGTAACGCTTCGAATGTTAACATGAAGGAATTTTAGCCCTGCGTAAAATTTGAGAAATCCATTACAGTATTCCGGAGTGCAAACTTGCGAGTCCGACACTGAAATATCCTCAATATTTTCGATAATATTGTTGTCAAAAAGCATATTTATTAATATATTTAACGTGAGTGCATAACAAAGTATAAAAGTTATTTAGATTTAATCTTAGAAGTCTAATTACTTGTACTTCTTGTAAAATTGACTTGTGAAAACTAGGGTGAAAAACTATGTTTTTAATTACTTTATTGACTGTGTGACTTCGAATAATTAAGTTGTAAGTGTGATTTGATTTGTGTATATTGTATATGTTTATTGTGTTGTGTAGTAAAGACGAGAAATATAATATTTTAACAGAATTAATAGAAAAATTAAACATGATTACTAAATAATTACAAGAAAAAGAATACATAATAGTTTTAAAAACTTCATGATTAATTAAAACAAATTTGTATACAGAAAAAAATAAGTAACTAAACATAAAAGCTAGTCATTTCATGGCTCTTAAATCGGACAGATCTTCTTCATGTTTTACAATCTTGAAATGATCTCCTTCCTTTTTCCTTAACAGTATCTTTCCATTTGATATCCAACAATGAGAGTATTGATTTGATTTGGCGAAATCTCGGGCGAGATAAAACAATCTCTTCATCTTGGGCGACAAACTTTCTGATATGTATATTGGTTTTGATTGACCATTTAGTCTCAGTTTTTCGGTGGTCAATCTGTTGTTATCTCTATTTGTCTTTCTATACATGCGGATAATTTTTTCCTTCATCATAACTCCAGTAAAATCTACAACAACGGTTCGGGCAGCCGGGTCACGCGTGTTGATGCGATAGACGTCTTTTATTTCGTGCGGTTGCATTGGCACATTAAGGTATTTCCCGATCGAAGCTACAGTGCTAAGTAAGTTTTCCTTGGTTTCTGCTGGAACTGGTGGAATATTTTTTATTTCAACACAAGTTGATCTAGACAGGCGCTCATAGTTTTCGATTTTGCTCTGTAAAACTTGTATCTGTTGTTGGTCTTTTTGGCGCTCTAATTCGAGTTTTTCGATTTGGCAAACTATCGTGTCGTATTTTTGTGACAAGAATTCGACTGATGATTGAATTTCATTATTTTGTTTTTTTATTTCACTAACAGCTGCAGAGAGCTTTTCGAGCTTAAGATTTTGGTCTGATTTAAAAACACTCAAGATATCTTTAATCTCTGTCATAAAAGAAGCCAATCGTTCTCCAATATCGTCTGAAGGAGAGCGTCTCCGCTTAGGACGGCAAGTAACATTCAATGTTTCCACGTCGGCATCTGTACCTTTGCTATTTTTAGTCAAACTTGGTTCCGATAGACAATGTTGCAATGGTGAAGATAATGATGTTGATGGTGGAGTCCGTTTCAAAGGCATTGCAGCAATTAATTTTAAATGTTATGTAAAAAAAAAAAAAAAAAAAAAAAAACCAAGAATAATAAATAAATATATATATATATATATATATATATATATATATATATATATATATATATATATATATATATATATATATATATATATATATATATATATATATATATATATATATATATATATATATATATATATATATATGTCGAAGGAAGCGATTGGAACGGAAATTATATTATAGTAGATGTATAATTGATTAGTTATAATCATTGTTTGAAGTAACTATTGGCAACGTGTAATTATTATTTGTAGTAACTATTGACAACGTGTTTGGCTATGATGATTTAAAGAGACAATGTATAGAGTTTTGTGTAACCAATAAGATGTATGCACCAATAGTGTGCGGTTATAGCCCTATGCTTGAAAGGAAGCGATCGGAAAGAAACTAATTGTTGATTATAGTAGAATTACGATTGGTTGATCTAATTTAAAGAGATATTGTTTTGACTGTTATTTGACCAGTGAGAGTATTTAACCAATAACGTGGAGTAACGTGGAGGCTCGTGCCTTGAGTAGAGTCGTGACGCATGAGGTTGTTCTATTTTAAAAAGAGGAGGAATTTGACGATCATTGAATCGGGGCATTCTTCGGTTGTTTGTCGCATGAAAAGGACTAGTCACGAATCTGCTACGTTATTCCTGCTTGCATTTACCCACAATGGAGCCCACAGGTCACATAAGAGTCGTTTACGATGAGCAATCTCCGACATCAGAAGTAGGATCCGTGCAGGCGCGGAATAACAGAGAAACACCAAAAAACGAAATCGAAGGATGGCGCGCCATATTGGATGCCCAACAAAGCAACATGCGCCTCCTAGTTGAAACATTACGCAATCCGCCTTCCGCAGAGGGCACTAAGCAGATCGTGTTGCCTGAATTCCACCCCGAAGATGCAAATACAGATGCTCGAGCCTGGCTAACTACTGCGGACATCTGTTTGACCGATCGAGAATGTCAGGGGAGTAATCTAATCCTTTTACTTACTAAAGCTATGAAAGGTTCTGCTGCTACTTGGCTGTCTCAGATCGCTTTCCCTAATATAACGTGGGAGCAATTTAAACAAATTTTTCTATCGCGCTTCGACGCTTTAGATACAAATGCAGCGACTATATTAAAAATATTTAATGGTAAGCCTCGAGAAGGCGAATGTCTGTCCGCATACTCAAATAGATTATTTACATCGCTCATGTCACGCTGTAATGATTTAGAAAAAGAAGAGATAGTAGTGGCGATGATCCTCGCGCATGTTGGACTAATTGAACCTCGTTTTCAACGTAACATGTTTTCTGAAGAAATAAATACTCGTTCCAAAATGAGCCGCGAGCTAATGTCATTTTCATACAGTAAACGTAGTTTTCCAGAATGTAACACTAAATGTAATAATTTAATGGACTATAAGCGACCTAGATTAAGTATTACTTCGGTTAAATGTTTTAAATGTGGGAAGGTTGGTCATAGATCATTTGAATGTTTCAGCCAAAAAGTAGAAAGCAAATTAATTTCTACTTCCAATCGCTCCGACTTCACGGCAAGACCTCCGATCACGTGCTATAGGTGTGGTGTTGAAGGACACTTGGCATCCCGGTGCTGTAATATTCAACGAGCAACTAGCAATCACTCCACGCCTACCGGCATACAAAAGAGAGTGGACTTATGCGACGTTGCACCTGTCACCGGTAACTTTACACAATTTGGTGAGCGATTTTCATTTTGTTTTGATTCCGGTGCTGATTGTTCTCTTATTAAAGAAAGTATCGCTCAAAAAATATCTGGTAGGCTGCAACATACCTCTGTCACTTTGATGGGTGTCGGTAAATCTAGCGTATTGAGTTCCATACAAATTTTATCTAAAGTTACTATCGGCGGATATGATGTAGAAATAATGTTTCACGTTGTACCTGATCAATTTTTGAGTCCGGATATTTTGATTGGTCGAGATTTACTGGCGTTAGGATTTACTGTAGAAATGTCGCGATATAATCTTAATATTAAGAATTCCAAATTGTTAAATATTTGTGAGGTTAGTAGTACTGTTACAAAGTTTGATAATATAGATACGGATGTTCAAGACGATCATAGAGTACAGTTAATAAATCTTTTACGCGGTTTTGCTTTATCGTTCGTTGAAGGAACTCCTATTAACAGAATAAAAACTGGCGAATTGGAAATAAGACTAGTAGACCCTTGTAAAATTGTACAACGCCGGCCTTATCATCTTAGTCCTGAGGAAAGAGACATAGTGCGCAATAAATGTAGTGAGCTATTATCAACAGGAGTAATTAGACCAAGTAAATCTCCCTTCGCTAGTCCAATATTGTTAGTTAAAAAACGCGATGGATCAGATAGAATGTGTATAGATTATAGAGAGTTAAACTCAAATACGGTTCCGGATCGTTATCCGTTACCACTAATTTGTGATCAAATTCAAAGGTTAGCGGGAGCGAATTTGTTTTCTTGTCTAGATATGGCTAGTGGATTTTATCAAGTACCAATTAATGAAAATTCGATAGAAAAAACCGGATTTGTAACGCCAGATGCTCATTATGAATTTACAGCCATGCCTTTCGGTTTACGTAATGCCCCCGCCGTCTATCAAAGAGCGATTAATAATGCCTTAGGAGAATTAGCTCATTCTTATGCGATTGTTTATATGGATGATTTAATAATACCAGCGTCTGATATAGACCAAGGTATGGTGAGGTTGCGAAACATTTTAAAAATCCTTTCTGATGCCGGGTTTTCTTTTAATTTAAAAAAGTGTTCTTTTCTTAAAAGTAAAGTGCAATATTTAGGATATGAAATATCAGGGGGTATAATAAAACCAAATCCTTGTAAGATTATTGCACTAGGTAATTCTGAGCCGCCTCAGACAATTAGTCAGTTAAGGCAATTCTTGGGATTGGCATCATATTTTCGAAAGTTTGTTCTCAATTTTTCTGTAAAAATGGCCCCACTTTATAGGTTGCTAGCCAATAATAACATAAAATTAACCTGGAATCCTGAACATGAAAATATAAGACAAGAAATAATTTCAATTTTAACATGTTCACCTGTTTTGATGATATTCGATCCTAAATTTCCCGTGGAGTTACACACAGATGCTAGCAGTATGGGTTTTGGCGCGATACTTTTGCAAAAGGTTGAAGGAAGGTTACATCCCGTAGAATATTATAGTAAAAGGACGACTGATGCCGAATCTCGCTACCATTCATACGAGTTGGAAACGCTAGCCGTTGTAAACTCCGTCAAGCACTTTCGACATTACTTATATGGCAGATTTTTTATTGTTATTACTGACTGCAATTCCTTAAAAGCATCTAGAAGTAAAATCGATTTAACACCTAGAGTACATCGATGGTGGGCCTTTCTTCAAGCTTTTGATTTCGATATTCAGTACAGGGAGGGTAGCAAAATGACGCACGTAGACTACTTCTCTAGAAACCATCTACCTATAAAAAATAAAACATCTAGCAATAAACAAGTTACAGAAATTAATAATAAAGCTGAAGTAAAGCGTATTAATATTGCAGAGCTATCTTCAGATTGGTTACAGGTAGAACAAAGACGGGACGATGAGTGTAGAGAAATTATAGAAAAAAAAATACAAAATGATAGTCTCGACCTAAATAAATGTCAAGTCTATGAGTTACGCTCTAACGTACTTTTTAGGAAGATTCAAAGAAATAGGCGTAATATTTCCCTACCTATTGTACCAAGGGCCTTTCGTTGGTCAGTAATAAATCATATACATGAGAGTATTTTGCATTTGGGATGGGATAAAACTCTAGAAAAAGTATATCAACATTATTGGTTTCCTAATATGTCGAAATACGTTAGAAAATTTGTAGAAAATTGTATAACATGTAAAATTGCTAAATCTACACATGGTAAACGGCAAATAGAGCTACATCCCATCCCAAAAATCAATATCCCTTGGCATACTATTCACATGGATGCCACAGGCAAATTAAGCGGTAAGAGCGACTTAAAAGAATATGTATTTGTTCTCATAGACGCCTTTACTAAATATGTATTACTGCGACCTTCAACGCGAATTAATGCCGATAGTGCTATTACAGCTCTTAAAACGGCCACAGCGTTATTCGGATCCCCTGTGCGTGTAATAGTTGATCAGGGGAGATGCTTTTCTAATAAGGAATTTAAAGATTTTTGCAATAGCCACAATATCAATTTACATTTGGTAGCTACTGGAGCTTCTCGCGCTAACGGGCAGGTAGAGCGAACAATGAGTATGTTGAAGAATATGTTAACTATAGTAGAACTGAGCTCGAATAAATCATGGCAAGATGCGTTAGATGAAATTCAGTTGTCTATAAATAGTACGATACACAGAGTAACTAAATCAAGTCCATTAGAATTGTTAATAGGTAAAGTAGCCAGGCCGTTAAATTTGTTAGCAGATGATCAGGAAATAGAAATTGATATTAATGAGATACGTCAAGAGGCCGAGAAATTCATAAAAGAAAACGCTCGTATTGATAAAAATCGATTTGATAAAAATAAGGCAAAAGTGACATCGTTGTCTGTTGGCGACTATGTTTTAGTAGAAAATCATGAACGGAATCAAACCAAACTGGATTCGAAATATAGAGGTCCCTACGAAGTTATTGAGGTTTTAGACGGTGACAGGTATGTCCTTAAAAATTTAACGTCTAGCCGCGAATATAAATATGCACGAGATCGCTTACATCCTTTTCCTAGATCTTATATACCTACTGAATTGGATCCATGCCTCTCCGATACTAGTGATGGTAAGAATTGATTGTCGTTCATAATTTTATGGCGAAATTATAATTGTATTTATGTATTTAATATGTTACTTAAATATAAGTTTTGAAGCTGCACTTCTTGAGGCACATATGGTTGGTAAGATAACTAACTGTTAATATATATTGAAATACAGGAAATTAGTTGATTACTATTAATATTATTAGGCTTAATTATAATCCTGAGCAGTTTCGGTAAAGGCGATTTGGCCTGGAGAGTTGTGAATAAAGGTAAGTTGGCCTGTAGAGTTGAGAGTAAAGGCAAGTTGGCCTGGAGAGTTGAGTAAAGGCGAGTTGGCCTGGAGAGTTGAGTTAAGGCGAATTGGCCTGGAGAGTTGAGTAAAGGCAAGTTGGCCTGGAGAATTATGTAAAGTGGCAAGGAGGCCTGCAGAATTATCTAAAATGGCGAGTTGATCTTTTAGATAATTGAGTTGTTAGGGTATGGCTAGGTGGCCTGCAGAATTATCTAAAATGGCGAGTTGATCTTTTAGATAATTGAGTTGTTAGGGTATGGCTAGGTGGCCTGCAGAATTATCTAAAATGGCGAGTTGATCTTTTAGATAATTGAGTTGTTAGGGTATGGCTAGGTGGCCTGCAGAATTATCTAAAATGGCGAGTTGATCTTTTAGATAATTGAGTCGTTAGGGTATGGCCAGATGGCCTGCAAAATTATCATTCGTGGCGAGGTGGCCGAGGATAATTGAGTAATTGTGAGAAGGCCTGTTGTGTGTAGAATTACCTATCGTATCGAGATGGCCTTTAGATTTTTACGATAATCGATGGGTTAGAATAAAGCGTGGAAAAGGTTTTATTGTGCTTACGTACGTTGAGTAGTTGAATTAAACGTTTAAAATATGAAAGTAAAATGTGACAACGTTGATTAAGGTTAATACTAAACAATTCATTTAAAAGCTGGAAT
>CM032399.1:4535465-4545465 GCA_019049475.1 Eueides isabella | reverse complement strand
AATGTAGCCTATGGCAACGAGTTTTGCTTCAGGCTTAACGTATGAACTGAACTCTGTTCCTGTTTAACTCTGACCTTTGGCCGAACATTAAATAACCAAAACGCTTTGAAAACCGTACTTCATTTGTAAGGTACACTGAGTTAGCTGTGTCCGATATTCAAACATTTATTTCGTAGTTATTACTAGTTTCATTGAGGCGTCTGAGGATTTAGAACTGAAATCTGTTTTAGTACTGGTTTCAATTCAGAAATAATAAAACAAACGAGCATCGTTACATTCCAGTTATTGAATTAAAAACTTAATGTGTCAGTCAATTGAACTTGTTTTAATATTTTAAATATGTTCAATATATAAAGTAAATGTATATTGATTCACTATTTACAAATTAAACACATAATTTTAATGTATAAATATATAATAAACAGTAAATAGTAAATAGACTACTTCCATGTAGTGTTACTAATGCTGGTTATCATTCGGTCATCCAGGAAAGCAGTGTCCCACGGTTAGTCTACATAAAAATAAAGTAATAGAACAAATGATACGTAGCTTTTTTAAATTGTGTACAACTAATAGAAGCAATCTACAAACACATTTTTTCTGTCATAATAAATTCAGGGGTCAACGATGGAAGATTTGCGATGACGATGTGCACCACACGAGCACGCACTATTAAGGCGTCCCCCCACGGCGATGGCAAAGCGTGCGACATTGGGGACCGCCACTTAGCACGCCATATCAGGAACCGCGGGAAGTGGAGGACAGACCTACAACAAGCTACCTTAAATGCAAGAGGAGCGATGGAAGAAAAGAATATTGAATTATTAGATGTGATGGAAGGCCGACCGATTTGGAAGGCAACCGGATCGTTTTCTGGGCCGGCGTATCAGAGCGAGCGATGGAGTCGAGGCGTAGGCGTGTTATTGTCTTCTCGATTGGTTAGTGCATTGATAGAGTACAAGGTGATTAACTTGGGGCTGCTTTGGGTCCTCTTCAAGCTGGGTATACAAGAGTTATCTTGTTAGTGGCGTTTGCGCCGGTATCCTCAACACCATTATGAAAGCTCGAGGAGTTTTGGAAGTATCAAGGACGCTCTAGTTAGTGTCAGAGGGAATGAAAAACTATTAATATGTGGTGATTTGAACGGATGGGTCGGAACTGTGACAGCTGAAGGAGTTCTAGGGTGACAAAATTTGCAATGAAAGGAATTTGTTTGTGGAAATACGATGTTTGACCACAAATAAATTTACTTATTTAAGCCAAGTTATGAACACGAGAGTGTTTAGGGGTGCTGAATTGGAACAGACCATTATCTAGTCGTAGATATAATAAGGGGTTTGTTCACAGGTTGGCGCAGCCGCACTGGTTGTCCAAGCTCGGTACCAAATTATCACATAAGAAGCTGGAAACTTCAAGATCCACCGATCAGAGAGGAGTATCAAGAAAGAATTTCCACGAAGTTAGACAGCTGTTAATCTAGAAATGGAAATATTGAAGTATGCTGGCAGCACCTAAGGAATGGATTGACGGAAGTAGCGGCAGAGGTATGTGGTAAAGGGAAAAGAAGCTTTAACAAAAACCGAGACAAATGGTAGGATGTTGAAGGAAAAAATGCAGTAGAAAGAAAGTAGAAAGCATGGCAGGATTATAAAGCCTGGTGTAAGGATAAAAGCATGAGAGAGATAATAAAAAAAAAGTAGAAGCTGCAAAAACACCAAACAAAAAGTACAAAAAATGCTGATAAAGATAAAGAGTGAAAACTCTGAGTAAGAAAGAGATGAAGGTGAAGGTAAACGAACAACTTTCGGGAAAATACGAAGCTTTTCTGGCGAGAGGTAAGTGGTCCTCGGAGTTGCTCGCTTACCTGTATAATGAAACGGTTGTTTTCGAAGGACGGTGATCTTTAAACAGAACCACCATAGATTTTACAGCGGTGGGCGGAATTTTACAAGGAGATATATGAATGTGATGACGCCTCTGCCTCAAGTAACAGCGAAACGCTAAGTCTTGATGTAGCTGACGGCGAAATCAGTATAAAAGTTGAGAGTGCCATACGAAGTTTGAAATGTGGTAAGACAGCGGGAGCAGATGAAGCTACTGCCGAGATGATTAAATATGGTGAGCCACGCGACTAGGACCTGTTCTGGTGTTTGTGCAATTTATGCTTGCAATTGGGGGAGGTCCCAGGCAATTGGCTAGGTGCAGTGATCGTGCCTTTGTATAAAGGCAAAGGTACACATATAGATTGCGTAAGCTATAGGGCTATCAGTTTGATTAGCTTAGGTAGTAAAATTTATGCTAAAATATTAACGAGAAGAATGCAAAAAAGATCCGAAAGGCTGTTCTGGGAGGCCCGGGAAGGCTTTAGATCTGGAAGAGAGTGTAGGGATCTTTCCCCTCCGCATGATAACAGAAAAGTTTTTGGCAGCAAACCAAAAAATCTACTGTGCTTTTGTGGACTTGAAAAACATTTTAAGAAAAAAAGGTTGTAAGAAAGAGAATGCGAATAAGACGAAGATTCTGATATTTGAAAGAAATGAAGAAAGAAAAATACAAGATCAGTGTAAATGATAGGATATTAGAACATGTAAATGAGGTAGTACATCTGGGAAGCGTGTTTAGCAGAGACGGAAGATACGAATTTTATGTGTAAAGGCGTATTGCTGCCGGTAAGGTACTCTTTCGAGAGTTAGCCCTTAGAAACGGTTAGCCGTAGTATTTTTATAAGCTATATAAATGATACCATCAGGATCAGAAGTAGATTTTATGTTTGTGACGATTCAAAAGTGGTTGCTTAAGCCTATTTGAATAAAGAATATTTTGAATTTAAATTTAGCTTAGTAGTCTTGTGATGGACAACACTCATAGATATATGTATAGATCGTAAGCATGTACTTGGCTGTTAGGAACTTGCTGCAATCCTGAATGTTCTAACAGAATTGCTAAGTTCTTGTCATGTACTTTTCAGGTAGAGTTTTTAGGCTAGGGTTTCTAAGAGGTGTCCTGATGTTAATGGACTCCTGGCATTTCTCACAAGGTGGCTCACCTTGAGATATGTAAGGATTCACTCGCCAAAGTTGCTGTTTTATCGACCGGTGCACTTCTGCCTCCCCACTCGTATTTTTTTTTAATTTATCGGGTTTGGCTTGCTAGGCCATGGTCCTCGTCTATCTTTTTAGCTATCATCTGTCTTTTCAGCGTCACCTTCATTCGTTCGTTTTCATTGTCAATACGTTAGTTTAAAATAATAGTTATTTTTATTTTCATATATCTAATATAACGAATTGGTTAAAAATACATTATTTGTACACAACTATAATTACGGTAACCTCTATGCTTGACATACATAATGCAACTGGTAACGAGTTTATTTTATGGATATCTCAAAAATATTTCAATATTTTGTACATTTTCATTATTTTATATGACAACAGTTATAATAGGTTGCTCTCGTCTCCTACGTTTGTGTCCTAAGTCATACATTAGTATGTATAGTTGTTCACAAAGTTTACAAATTTATAGTACGAGTTAAAATTTTATAGCTTAAATATATTATAATAATATATATTACTTTGAATTTATTACTATTATATAGTACCTATACAAAATGTTCAGCGGTTCGTGGTCAACTCTGATAAAAATAAAGTGTAAAGTTACATAATTACGTTAACAAAAATATAACGCCCAGAATTAACATATAATAACACGAACCATTGTAGTTAACCACAAAAAAAACCCTATTTATATTGGGTATTTTTCGAGCGACTAGCAAAGCTTGGCATTGCTTTCCAAGTGATTGCCAGTATTGTAATCATTTGGAAAGCAAGACCAAGTTGGCCGCAAAGAAATTGGGGGCAATCGGCAGAGCGACATGGTACTTCACGTCAAAGCAGTTGGCCCTGTATACCGATTGCCAAACTTCGGCCTCATATAGAGTACAGTTCTCGTCTCTGGGCTGATGTATCAGCTCGAACTATTTTATGAGACGTTCAAATCATTAGGAACACAATAATCTGTGGCTTAACGTAATGGCTTAACATTTTGGCTTTAAACGTTTCCTTGCTATGCGGTCTCTATCGCGTTTATCATGAGTGAGTGTTCTAGTTAACTGTGTGATCTGGTCATACACTTAATATCACTCTCACTACTTAGACACACATCACTATACTATACGTTGTTGTTATATTTCAGTTAAATAACATATTTACTTAAATGTCAAGCTGTAAATGATTGATAAAAAGAATAGATGTGTCCTGCTGATTTTCGCCGGATCTTCTCAGGCAACTGTGGCAACTGCAGTGACCCGATGGAAAATTGTTTAATGTTAAAAAGGTTGAGAGTAACATCTTATTTAATATTTGAATTTATATAAGGCAGTCATGGCGAGTACAAGCATAGGATTGAAGCCACTACGAATGTAGGTATGATTTTTACTTTTTTATATAGTTTATTTAGAAATATAAAAAAAAAGAATAGTTGAAATTCAGTTGATGGAAAAAAAAAATATCACAACATATGCATCTTTATAGAGTTATACACGACAAGTTACGTTAAGGTCCAATTAAGAACGCGAGTAAGCGTGACCTGGAGAGAAACGGCTTAGAGAGTTGCTAACTTAATTCATTTTCGCTCTGTGTTTGATTTGCTGAGTAGACGACTCGCACTTAGTGGATGAAGTAAGTTGCTATTAGACTAAATTTAATTACGTTACAAATCCCATGTTTATTTTATATTGTTAATTAAATTTGTATAATTTATGTCTATGACTACAGTCCTTATTGTCGAGTTTGATAACAAACATTTTTATATACCTACTTATAGACACTTGCCTATAAGTAGGTATATCATTATCGATTCATAATGATCGAGATTATATAGAATAACAATTAAACAGCAGTAATCAGCTTCAGGCTGTATCCTGCACATGGTAGGGTAGGCAGAAGGAACTTGGGAACCTAGTGCTAAAATACTCCGTTCCACTTCCATTCCCCACTTTCTGCCGAATTTTGAGGCATAGCGTGTTGAGTGGCGGAACTCAATGAAAACATTAAATATTTAAATTGAAAATATTAAATATTTCATTTCCTCGAGTGGGAATCGAACCCACAACCCATCGGTTACAGTTACATGTTTGTGCCGCTGCGCCACGACAGGCCTAATAAGGCTAAACAGCAGTAATACAGAGTAAATGAATAAATATGTTAAAGTATCGAAATTATTTTACACAAATTTAAAGTGATATTTCACAATTAGGAAAGAAAATACATTTTTTTAGAAAACGTTAAAATTTTTGACGTGGAATTGGGGGGAAACGTGCTTTAAACCCGCGCCTCTTTGGAAACCGTCCAAGCGCTCTGATCAACTAAGCTATATTGTTGCTTATATCTGCCAGTCCATGAGTCCTAAATAATCGCTCGAATCCCCACTCGGTCACCATAAAAAAAAACTACACCCGGGAATATTAATTAATAAGAAAGTGTAATTAATCTTAGGTATCCGCATCCATCAACACAGATAACTTCCGAATTTGAGTCTTCCGAAGAGACTTAAATTTCGAAACCATTAGTCTAAAATACCATCGAGAGCTCTTAAATCTATACCGACGTTAGTACGATTGAAGAACAAGTGAGAGCAGCCTTTTCTAAGTGAGAAAAAAGAAGACACCAGTTTTTATAATATAGAATAGATAAAGTAACTGGCATCGTAGTAACTCAATTAGAATAGCAGATACGATATGATGCAGAATAATTAAGTGGACTTATGAATTGAATATTAATGTAAATTAGAATTTCACTAGGGTCTTAGAATCAGAATAATTACGTAAAGCTTACTTGTTGGCAAATTTTTTGTATATACAATGTAGAGTACATTTTGGTTTTGAATGTTTGAAGATTTACGATTATAAATATTAGGACACTGAGGTCTGTCATAGCGCGAATGCACAAGCGTGTGACTGTAAAAACGACAGGTTGTGAAATATTTAATATTTTGAAATTAGATATTTTAATTTCTTCGCTCGGCGGAAAAAGGGGAACAGAACAGTGTCTTAATACTAGTTTCCTCTCCAGCTTCCTCTGTCTACCTTGCTATGTGAAGGGCACAGTGTGAAGCTGAAAATATATACATTAGGAACTTCAATATTGAGCAGTATTTCATTCTAGTTTGTTGTATAAAAGTAAGGGTGTTATGGGAGATTTATTACATTTTCATAACAACGTCAACAAATCTCCAATTTCCAGTGTCAATTAACGTGTAATATTTCAAAGCAAAACGTTGTCTCAAATTAAATTTATTTCTCAGGTCAGAAGCCGTGCCTTTTTGTTAGGAGATAACTCGAAATATAACGGATTTGCGTAAAATATGTGAAACCTTTTGTATGCTAATACGATTCCATTGTTCGGAGATTGAATTTTCAGGTTACCATGCTTAAGAATTATTCATGATATATGAATGTTATTGTCATTCATTACACATTGTTGTTACATTGCCAAAAATATTGAAATGGATCTATAATTTATATGCTGATAGTATATATGTATATATATATATATATATATATATATATATATATATATATATATATATATATATATATATATATATATATATATATATATATATATATATATAAATATATATATATATATATATATATATATATATATATATATATATATATATATATATATATATATATATATATATACGCAAACTTAGCCATTATGGAGTCAAAGGCAGTGCTCGTGATCTCATTGCTTCGTACCTTAGAAACAGGATTTAGCACGTTACCTTAAATAATGTTAAGTCTTCCGGTAGCGTTCTATGGATGGGTGTCCCACAGGGATCGATTCTAGGGCCTCTTTTGTTTTTAATTTATATAAATGACCTCCCCTTTTGCATTAATAATTTATGCGATGTGGTACTATTTGCCGATGATACTTCATTAATTATTTAAGAGTATTTAAATAAAAAAAACTATGACGTAGTGTATAGTGCGCTGTCGCAAATACTTCACTGGTTTAATACTAATAATTTAGTATTAAACGCACAAAAAAACAAAATGTATAGAATTTACTATGCCGAATGTTAGAAAAGAGAAGC
Organism: Eueides isabella; assembly: GCA_019049475.1. Lineage (NCBI taxonomy): Eukaryota > Metazoa > Arthropoda > Insecta > Lepidoptera > Nymphalidae > Eueides > Eueides isabella. The sequence goes on along the minus strand of CM032399.1, from coordinate 4,538,364 downwards.
TTAATTTAAGCGTGGATAATAAAATTCTCAATTTTTGTGATACCGCGGTATTCCTGGGAGTAACCCTAGATTCGAAACTACAATGGGGCCCCCATCTGTTTCTTGCGGGCAGACTGAGCTCCGCTGCATATGCTGTTAGAAAAGTGAGGCAGCTTACGGACGTTGATACTGCACGCCTAGTCTACTTTAGCTATTTTCATAGCATATTGTCCTACGGAATATTACTATGGGGCAATGCTGCAGATATCGAATCTTTATTCGTAATTCAAAAAAGAGCAGTCCGAGCCATTTAGGGCATGGGAGCTCGGGAATCCCTGAGAGATTTTTTAAAGAAACGGGTATTCTTACGGTGGCATCACAGTACATATATGATAATATATTTGTTCGGAAAAATAGCCACAATTTATTAAAAAACAGTGACCGACATGATATCAATACAAGAAGTAAAACAAGCTGATAACTCCTAGTTTTCGTCTTCAAAAAGTTAGTAAATCTTTTATGGGACATGGTACACGTATGTATAATAAAATTCCACAAGTAATTTTAAATTTGCCACTTCATAAATTTAAAAATATATTGTTAGGCAAAGCATATTATTCTATTCAAGAATACTACAATGATAAGAGTGCGTGGGATTAAATGCTGTTGGTACTCACTCAGGAAGCTATGTTATATATTTACTTTAATTGATATTTTGAAAAGAGAACCACAGACACTTATAACTTGACGATTCAAAAGTGCTTAAATGGCCTAATTGAATAAAGAATATCTTGATTTTGATTTATATATATATATATATATATATATATATATATATATATATATATATATATATATATATATATATATATATATATATATATATATGTATATATATATATATATGTATATATATATATATATATATATATATATATATATATATATATATATATATATATATATATATATATATATATATATATATATATATATATATATATATATATATATATATATATATATATATATATATATATATATATATATATATATATATATATATATATATATATATATATATATATATATATATATATATATATATATATATATATATATATATATATATATATGTACACATACACCATAAGCTTTTACTCTTTAATATTCGAACCATATATATGACAATCTAGTATTGAATACGCAATAATGAAACAACCAATGTACCCACAATGAAGAAGGGTCAGATCAAAGGGCGTATTTATTCGAAGGCGCCGCACGTGGCGGGTTCGTCGAAATTGAAGTTTTATATTTGAGCGCACTTTGTTTGACTGAACTGTCTGTCTTGTGGAAGAATTATGGTAGAAATAAAACTTAAACAGATTATTACATTGTCTGAGTAATATAAAAAAACTTTTTTTTTTTCAGTGTGTGTATTTTTTTGTTATACTATTATACTATAAAATAAAATAAAAAAAAAATATATATATATATATATATATATATATATATATATATATATATATATATATATATATATATATATATATATATATATATATATATATATATATATATATATATATATATATATATATATATATATATATATATATATATATATATATATATATATATATATATATATATATATAGATATATATATATATATATATATATATATATATATATATATATATATATATATATATATATATATATATATATACTAAATATATACACCTTTTGAGGCCTGTCGTGGCGCAGCGGCACAAGAGTGTGACTGTAACCGACAGGTTCTGGGTTCGATCCCCAGTCGAGGAAATGAAATATTTAATATTTTCAATTTGAATATTTAATGTTTCATTTCTTCGCTCTGGTAATAAGGCAAAGCGCGGCGTTGAGTTCCGCCACTCAACACGCAATGCCTCAAATTCGGCGGAAAGTGGGGAACGAAAGTGGAACGGAGTGTCATAACACTAGGTTTCACTTCCGTTCCCTCTGCCTACCCTGCCTAGTGCGGGATACAGCGTGCAGGTTAGCTCCTAAGGTTTGGCGACTGCTTTCTTTCAAATTAATGGTGTAAAACCGCTCTTTATGAGGCCGTTAAAATTAATATTTAACGGGTAATTTAATTTTATTAAATATAATCAGATTTTGTATTGGAGGTATGTGGAGGTTAAAATTAAAATAAAAATAAAGTTGAAAATATTGAATATATTCTTTTAACAAATTTTATTTCAAGATTAAAAATGAAATGAGTTTCAGGCGTCGTAGGTACAATGCAATTCCGGAACAAATTACCTGCCTGCACTGGCACTACTCACTTCCTTCACGATTGATGGTTGACTAATGTACACACGTTGATCACTCTATTTCTATCGCTCTACAAACCAATTAGTCAACGACTGTGTAACTTGTAATTAAGATTTCGCTTTGGCATTAAATCAATATTACTGAAATATTGTTTTGTTATATTTCCTATTAAACAAAATGGTTTAAATTGATTTCTACATTACATATATTGATTTTTATATTATATATTATTAATGAGCAATGTATGTATACTTTTATCAGTCCAGTTAAAACCTTCATCACTGACTTGACTGACTTTTTTCTTTGTCAAAGATTTAAATTATCTAAAATGTTCTTCTATATGCATATCTATGTCAAAGTTAGGTTCTAGAAGATAGTGATGTACTATAAAGTATTAAACACAATAGAATTTAAGTCTCCAACTTAATTGTATTGTTATATGCAAAGTTATCATTATACAAATGATTAATAATTATACAACTATTTTACCAATATTCGTCAGAAATGAAACAAAATTATTTTATTTTGTTTAATTTAATGTCATCTCCTATATAGAACACTTTGCAATTAGGGTTTATGTGATCGTATTGGTGAAACGTTT